>NW_019384214.1:49902-71027 GCF_000648655.2 Copidosoma floridanum
AATAATGCGTTCTTTATGCCATAAAATAATCGGTGGCCATAAAAAGCCATTAATTTACAGTTTCTCCTGGGGCTATTTTTTAAAGCTGTTAAGATTTATAAAATTGGGGGTTAAGCCCCCAAAAAATTTATATAAAAAAAAAAAACTTTTTTCTGATATCTCACAATTTATTACCAGAACAATAAACCTGAAAGTTAAACCCTACATTTTTATTGCAACAAAAACACAAATACATTTTCTCCTTATTTAAAAATTTTAAGTAGGATCATTAAAGATTTCAGAGATTGCTGTGAGGGTACAATGAAAAGCTGATCTCTCACGTAATGGTTCTTTATTTGTCGATTTTAACGCTGCTGTTCCAATCTTAATAAATTTTCTGCGTCAGTTTCTTAACACCTAAGTAAAGTTGTATTTATTAAATACATTTAAAGTTTTTCTTCCAATTCACCCACTTGCGACTTTTGGCATGCTTAAAATTTTTGTGACCCCTAAAGAGTTTTCTGTCAACTTTGTTAGGTTCTAATATATTCGTTGGCAAAATAGTTTGACGTCCGATGGCCCTAAAAAAAAAACGGTGAGCTTCTTGAGTAAACTGTTTCTTGACTGCAGTTAACGGCAATTGTGACTGCCTGAATACCTCAGGGTGATCTTCTCTGGCTTGCTGTTGAAAACCCAGAGTGATTGGGAGAAAAATTACAAATTTCGAAGCATGGGAGCTAGTTGTAGTGCTCTTTCCCAACGTCTCCCGGTATAACGTCGAAGACGTTGGTGTCCAAAGCACCTTTTTTATTTGCAGATTCAGTTGTTTGTGTAATCTTAGATAGGGAGATTGGTTAGTGATACTTGTCCAGTGAAGGCTGTCCCGTTGGCTCAAGTTTTTTTTGCTCCACAGCTGTTATAGGTTTGCCCAGCGCAGACCTTGGAGAGGATCAGTGATTCCTGGTTGAATGCTTAGAGTCGAGAGGGTAATATAGGGTCGTCAGTCACTGGGTTTTCCAGCCTTGCGAAGAACAATTACTCTGCAGGTGACGTCTGCTAGTGAATGGCTGACTTGGCTTAATAGTGCCCGTCTTTAGTTAATATAGTCTTTTAGTCGACGAATCGCTTCGGGAAATGGTAGTAAAAATTTATTTGTTGGCAAGGTAGTTTACACTTAGGTGTCCCCTTAAAAGAACTGATAAAATTGATGGTTAAGTAGGGAACGTAAATACTTATAATGGCCCTAAAAAGTGCCAGTGGTGAAACTTTCAGACTATTCTTTATTATTATTCCTGATAATGAAGAGCTAACTACGGATAGCTTGATTCTTACCCTGGGAGTCTCGATGTACGGAGACTATGATGGAGGAAGATACGCCACTGACCAAAGAATATCTTGTCTTCGGTCTTCGGGTCGTTCTCCGGATAACCAACTGCTCACCGTTGGATGGGAACATGTAGGTAAGCGCGTTGAGGACGCGATGACTAAGAAGATTTTCGTTGTGGCTGCCCGTGCCCCTCAGAAATGTTTTCTCTGGCTTATATTTGTAGCCAAAAATTCTCTGACTGCACCAAGCACCAGGCGGGATGGTGTGACTGCCACACAACTCTGAATAGTTGGTGCAGATTGTGCTATGGCTAGATATGTCTCCTGGTATTATGCCAGAGACGTCATTAGTTGGATTGAATTTTTTTTTTATCGCACTCGTCGAGATTCAGGGGGAATGGAAACCTATTTCCCCTCACCCTTACAGAAGAGTGTCGTCCGTAACCGGGATATCCAGCTGCAAGACTATTATCAACATTCTCTATGCAGCTTGTTGAATTGCCGAAGCACGACTGCATCTCTATCGAGATGCTCCGGCGTATTATAACCACACTTATTTAATTCGGTTGCAGGTAGCCTTGATTCCATGTCGACGCTACCTATCGGATTTTACTGAACTAAAGTGAAAAGCTGGCGTATTTTTTTAAATTTTTGAGCTCATTTATTGCTATTCTTATTGAATTTTTGAAGATAAAAACTATACTAAAACCATCTAGGAAGTATCATGAATCAGTGTGCAAAATTTCAGCAAAATCGGTTCAGTAGTTTTCGTGGTTAGCGATTACAATGGTTTTAGTGACTTTTCTTTATATATTAGTGAGATATACGCACGCGCGCGTGTGTTCGCGTGTGTGTGTGTGTGCGTGTATCCACACGTTAACCACGAATGCTTGCGAGCTTGCAGTGCAAAATCATAGCAAGGCCAGATGCATGCAGGCTGAAGAGGGCTGCTGCTCTTTACAACAACAACCTGCAAGTAGGTTTTTATAGACGTTGTCTCCATAACGCTATTTCTCCTGGTGGCTAAGGCGTTAAAAAAGAGGGGGTCAACAAGCCATAGAACTATTGCTTGTTGTCTCACTGACCTTAAGCCCAACGTTACCTGCTTCAACACTTCTCGTGGGCTCCCAGGCCAAAACTAATTTGGCCTTACTCACGGCTTTTTTCTCTTTTCACCTCCTTTCCCGCATCTTCTAACATGTCTTTGCCCTTTACCCCTTTTACCTATTTCCCCTTTTTTACTTACTCACTTTGCCTCTCTGAGGTGGCTCAACAAAGTTTTAACGTTATAATACACAAGCACACCCCTCTCGTCTTATCTCGGCTTTGCCCAAGACTTACTGAATAAAATAACGTACTGTGTTGACATGTAATGTTGAGCATTTTCAGTGAAAAATCTTACATTTATTCCTGACACTTCTCAGAAAAAATATTTTCTTGTTAATAAAATTTTCGTTCAGAATCCATGTAGTTTATCTAGTTACGTACTAAGCTGAGAAAAGTGAAAAAAATAGAATTATGCTGAAAAGTACTGTGTTCTTATTATGTCATTACAATACATGAAAACGGCTTTTTTTTAAATCTGTCAAGGTTTGAAGCTTACAAAAAATAAATAATTCAAAAAGTTTTTCGTCGTTTATCTTAAGAATTAGTTTATCTTGAAGATTCAAGAGTTAACAGTAAGGGTTATAAGAAAAAGCTGATTTTTCATTTGATAAATTTTTACTTGTAAATTTTGATGCTGCTGTTTCAATCTCAATGAAGGTTATTATTAGTCGTCATAAAAATTAAACATTAGAACTTCTTTCTTATTTCAGCTAGATTTTAATAAGAAATAGTTAAATAATTATAACACGTTCTGGATACTGGTGTGAGGGAACAAAATGTATCAGAGGCAAATTAAGATTAGTCCAATACAGAAATTTTTACAGGACTTCTAAAAAAAATATAACTATTAAAATTTAGAAGTAGATATGGGCTTGTCTTTATCAGAACGTAACCTTGTTTTTTAATTTTTCAACTTATTTTTAGTAAAAAGATGTTTTTCAAATTACAGTATGTAAAAAGTAACGTGCAAAAACATTAAAAAAATTTATTGTTGAAATAAAATGCTTAGAATTTTTGCAAGACAGCAAGTCTTTTTTGATATCAATCAGTGGAAAATTTTGAGAAATATTTTTAACCTAATATAAATGTACATGCGCAAAAAGATGTTTTAGCAGTAGCAGTGTATTGCCATCAGCGTTTGGAGTGAGAAGCACAGATATCGTAAACATTACTAACGTACACTTTACACACTTGCACACACATACACTCGTGCGTGTGTATATATACATCTTTCTATATTATATAGTTAAATGTGTGGGGCATTCTACAATACCCCTTCCCTATGCCTCCCCACTGCCACCTAAAAGATTCTCACCGTCCTCCACTGCTCATCTACCGCTCCCCACAAATCAAGGTAAAATTCGTCTTGTTTCTACGTTATTTTAACCCAATCGAAATTAAATAGAGCCCCTTCACTGTCCTTCATTGTCCCTCTACTATCACTCAACACGATTTTTCTTGCGCCCTACCACGCCTCCACTACCTCCCACACAATTTTTTTCACTGTTTCAATACATTTCCATTATTGGCGTAGAATGTATAAAAAGTATGGATGATAAACAAACCTGTACTAAACATTTGCACTAAAGATAGTTTCACTAACAAGACACAGGCACTCTCTGTAATGAGATTGATTAGTAAAAATGTTTTCTTATAATGTAAAATATTGAGCAAAAAAATTCAAAACTTCAGCTATTTATTTATCAATTTCAGGTCAATGAACTAACTTGAATGTCAATATCGCCGATATATTTTTGGAACAACAGAAAAATTAAGAACTCATAAAAAAAATTTAACAAATCTTTTAAATGTAGTGTATACAATATAGATAAAAAAATAAAATAAATAAAAAATAACGTACGCTACGTAAGAGAGCATACGTACGGCAAAATAATACTTTTGCCTATCTATGACCAAAAATTCAAAAGAGCACTACATTTATGGCGTTATTCACATGAACATAACCCAGAGCACAACGAAATTTGTAAATATTGTAGAAGAAAATTTTCAAGAAAAGATGCATTAAAAAGGCATTACAATAGAGTTCATAAAAAGGAAAATAAATAATTTCAATAGCATGTTAATAATTATCAACCGTTGTAGTAATGTTTGATACATAATTATTCTATTTTTTTTAGAATACAGATTTAACTGGATGATTTAATGTTGATGTGTACCTATAAATATAATACAATATTTATGCAAATTGAAAAAAAAGTTAGTAGACAATAAAAGTGATAAAAAATCAGATTTATTGTAAAAATACTTTAAATATTATGCTAGAATTTTTTTTTATTCAGTTCAATAATTAAATTTCACTTACTTCTATGGTGAACTGTTCTTTACTGTTGACCACAGACTAACTGAAGCTGATTTTTTAACAACTCAATTTATGTGTGAGGTATTTATTATATTTTTGTTGTAATTACCATTACTCATACAATTCACGTTTTTCAAGTGAAAAAGATTTTTTTTTAAACTAAAACCTTTTGCCTTCTACCTCAAAGCCAATACAAATCAGTCTGCAAGAACCTCGCTCATTGGTTGACCTAATTCAGCCAAAGGTCTCTTTTACTCGCTCTCATGCTGTAAAAACGCCCCATCAAGAGGAAAAAGCGCTCCCTTTACGTCTGTCACCTGTCCTCTAAAGTTTTGGTAAACTCTTGACTCTCGTGATTTGTAAGTACCTTATACACGTAAGACATAACGTGTTGGCTGAGGCAACTTAAGTGCGTATCGAGAACATCAAAAGTATCGGACTACGCTATGGAGCGAGGTACAGCAAAGGAGGCCCGCCGAAAGTGATTCCAGCGATAGCAGAGAAAGCAGAAATTGCAACATCCTACTGGCCACGAACTCGTTCGTGTAGGTTAAGAAAACACTGATGGTTACAGCACAAAGCATCAGGAAACTCTGAAGCAGCAGTAAAAATAATGAGTGGTAGATGTAAACAAAATATGAGTAATAATATTTACGTTGAACCTTGTTGAAGTGACCCTGTTAAACTGTACTTAAAAGAACAAATTATTATTAAATTGCTTATATAAAGAAATACATAAATTACCTATATTATTTAAATAAAGATAATTATTATTTTTTAATACAAAAATAGAACAAATACAGCTTACGAGCTGAAATCTAAGAATTCCCTGAATGGCACTTAAATAAAACAGTTAAGACCGAACCCTGAACAAGTCAGGTCATAACAGCACCAAAATGGTTTAAAAAATGGCCATGAAACTCCAAAATGCTAAGACAGATTGTGCTCAGGCTGGACACATCTCCTGGTATTTGACAAAGACGTTATCGCTTTGAACATCTTTTCATTTGTGGCATTTGTCAATCCTGGTAGATTAGAATGGAGTTGACGTAAGTCGCTTGTCCATTAGAGAACAGAGTTGTTGATAGCCAGGATACTTAGCTGGATGATTCCCTTCTCTATGGTTTATGCAACGTTGGAGATCAACTGCTATATTTGGTGCTTCCTTTGAACATATAATAACCATATTCACTTCATTCATAACATTTTAGGTAGCTTCGATTTACTACTTTGCCACACAGTGGATCCTACTAACTTAACGTTAAAAGCTAACGTATTATCACAAAACATTGAACTTATTTATTACTACTGTTAATATAATTAATTGTAAATTCTTGGAAATAAAAACTTTACTAGAACCATCTAGGAAGTGTCAAGAATATGTACGCAAAATTTGAGCAAGATTGGTTAAGTAGTTTTTGTTGTAGCGATCACAACGGTTTTAGTGACTTTGCTTTATATATTAGTAAGATGAATAAAGCAACGATTTAATTTTTTTACTAGAGGACTTCTGGTTACAATTCTGCTGCGGTGATTTTTAATCTCTCTTGCTTAAAAACTTGGAAAACTAAAACTTGTTAAGATGGCTTATGCCATACCAAGTGGGGAGCCCTGTATGGCTTTATGGATTATAAAAAACATTTTTTGTTCATTGTCATAATAATTGAATATTTTAATCACGTATTTAAATTTTAAAGTCTTATTGGCCTAAACAGTTATAAAATGTTAGTAGAAAACATGATTAAATCCCATTTTTTTAATCTGCACATATACAAATGCCGATAAATCACTTTTTTGCTAACATTTTTTAAATCTCAGTTGTTACAATATATTTCTTACAATTACAAAAGATGACTTATAAAATAGGTACATTCACAATTTTCATTTGTTAATGTTCATCACTAATTTGTTGAATTAAAATCATCTTAGTAATAAAGTCGATAAGAAAGTATGTTAAATTAGCGAGTTTTCTGTCGCAATTTTCTGAAAAATAAAGAAGTTGACCCTAGCATTTTGATTGAAAATAAACTAGGCTTTATTGACATTATTTTAAAATTTTCAGAGACTATTATTAATTTAGTAAAAAACATTCAAGTTACCTTAACTGAACGAAACTGCTGTTAATACAAAGATTATCTCCAAAGGGTATTACTAAAATTATGCCAGTTCATACGCAGGACAGAATTTGAAAGTTACGAATTGAAAAAAATGTACCACTTTTAATCACATAGACAAATTGAGAAAAAATTAATCACCATTCTTAAGTTTTGCAAAACATTGCCATTTATTTTTACTACCAGGATGTTAAGAAACTAATTGTTAATGGTACCGAAAAGTCATGAATTCATAAGAATATGTGGACAACAAGATGACTATTGCGTAAAATGGATGATAATGGGAAGTATAACGTTTTGGGGACTTGAAAAAAAGTATGTTTCAATTTCATTCGTTTTAGATAAGGATTAACTTTAATTTTTTATCCTCTGTGTTTGTAAAATTGAAAAAAAAAGAAATTATGGATGCAGGATCAATCGAATAAGTGAATCTTAAATAAGCTTATGAAAATAAAGAGGCTGTAGTGTGGTAGTAATCAAGGCAGCTATACGTGCGAGAGCAAGAAAGGCTGAAAAAAATTTTCAGTGATTCTCAAAAATTATCTCACGTGGCTTTGGTCTTTTACACAAAGGAATCTCACTGTTTATGTCGCTGAGCAGTAAAGTTTGGGTGTTCTTTGGCGTTTAAATACGGAGCACTTCATACTATGGTTATGAGTCAGAGCATGTGATAACAAAAAGAAACATCATTTTAAATGTTTTTGAATCTTTTCTTTGCATATTTATAATCATTTATTCTATAAACTTTTTCGTATTATACACACAAAAAAAAAAAAATTTTTAAATCTGTTTTTTAAGTACTTTCGTTTTATATTTATGAAAATTTATCACACAAATTGACGTCATCTTATTTTAAATACTTGAATATTTTTGACTGGCTCAGGATAAGTTTAAATAAGGTCAAGGAGACTTGCTTAAAGCTCATGAGAGTCGAAGAGAGGTCAGATGTGGTCATGTGATGAACTTTTCTCTTACTCTTATAAGCTTTAATGCCAGTCTTGCAGACTCTCATACCTTATCTCAGCCCACCCTTATGAATTTTCGAACTTTTTACTTAACCAAAAGTATTTCTCGTTTTGTTATACATTAAAATTCTTATACTATTTGGTAACACGCCACATGGATACAAACATTTTTTCAATATTTTGGGCGTATTCGAAAATTAATGTTCGTTACTCGGAACATTAGTTCTAAAAATGATTACAAAATTTGATAGGATGTGTAAATTACTTAACTCGTTCCATAGTTAGTATTATTTGCTTTATAATTTCAGAACGAATGATCTAAGTGACGATCAGTAATTTTTGAACTCGTTCATATCTTAAAAATTTTTACTTGACTTGTTTGATTTTAGAGATTCTTGTATTTAACTTATTTTTCAAGTTTTTACGCTGTTTCAGTGATGTCACATGATTTATACTAATTTTTTCGATGTTTTATATAAGTCACGTATTATGATTCACTGATAATAAAAAAAAGATGATATTGGTTACCCTAAGAAAAATTTTTTTATGTATCTATCATAAATTTTTACTTAATCATATTGTCATAACGATAATGTAAATTAAAACTATATTGTTCGCCTTTTTCTTCGCAAATTTCTCTGGACTACTGGTCATGGGACTATCTCAAGCTTATTAGATGACGAGTAAATGACTCTTCATTAAATTTTTCTTTTTTTTTCCAGATAGAATTTTTGACTGTGCTTATTACTGCATTTCTTACTTAAATTAAAAATTGTAGCACTTACTTGAACTACAATTACATTCTTATTTAGATTTCAGTATTTATTTTAATTTCATAAAAATACCTTACACTGAATTGCATGAGTGTGTTCTAAAGTTGAGAGACTTGGATTTTTTTGCCTTAAGGAGATACCTTAGCCAAGAAGTTAGCAGATGTATTTTTTTCACGCTTCATAAAATTGGTACTTTATGAACTTGGTTTAATTAAATTGACTTAAATATTTATTGCCCTTGATAGGTTATTTAATGATACAAATTGAACACGCATTATCATGAAAAACGTTAAGGTACTGTACATTTTTATGTACAGTTTTTTTATCATAAGTAGAATTGTCATGAATTAAGCAACACGTAAATAAAATTAAAATGATGATAATTAGCTTTAGTTAGATAAAAATAACTTAAGAAGAAGAAACATTAGTTACAGTATTCTAACAACATTTTTCAGACAGTTTGGAGTTGATACTCTATGGCTGAGGTACCTCCTCAAATTAAAAAGTTTCTAACATTTGTTCACATGGCTACTGTTACAGCAGCTTTTTTAACTCAGTCTTTTTTGTCCCAGGTCAATCAGACATTTATCAGAAAAAATTATTTGAAAAAAGTCATCCCATTTAAAAATTGCGCCATTGTGCCTAAAAGAACATGGTGCTAGACTAAATTGTCGTCCAATATTGCCGTCACAATTTATTAAACACAAGTTAGGAAAAATTGTTTTTTAAGTCAAAAATAAATATCTTCATATTTTCATACGCACAGTACGGCACATACTGCGTGGGATGGGCTATGACTTTTTAATAGAAGAAAGGAGGATAATTGGAGGAAAGAAGAGCATAAAAAGGCCTGGGGTCTTATTTTGTCAATCGGTGTACGTGATTACTTTTAAGATTGACCGTCACAAAGGCGTACTAAAATTTGACCGAAAAGTAACAAACGTCCTCTGCGCATGCCATGACTAGGTTGTATAACCATCAACCTTAAAAGTGCTTACGTATATCAAATCACGAAATGAGACTCCTGCAGCAATAGCTGCAAGGAGGTCCAGAACTCGGGAACTAGAAGGAAACTGGTCGCTATGAAAAAATCGGGACCACCAAGCGACTTTTTTTACGGCAATATTATGAGAAGGGGATTGAATTGGTTTCATTGTATTGTTGCTATTAAGCACCCCGAGCCATCAGAATCTTACGTGACAGTTTTAGTGCTAAGTGTGGGGTAGGCTTGGTCACGATAATAAATTTATTTTTGAAGTGAAACTTCTATAGCTAAGTATTTAAAGTCTAGTGGCAAGTAACTTAGGGGATGGAGCTGTAAATAGGAATGGGTAAAATATATCGATATATCTTGGCTGATACATCGATGTATCGGCAGGACAAAGTTTTTCCATAACTATATACACCACATCAAGAATATGATACTTGGATCTAGCTTTGGCACGAAAATCTTTCATCCGAAAGAAATAGTTCACTGGATTTCCAGCTGGTATTTACCAAGCTCTGGCAGTATATCTAATGAGCCTAAAAAGTATTTTGATTAACCTCTTCTGGACAAAAAATATAATCTTATTGAGTTCTGGCTGAGCTGTCGACATTTAACTCCTGTTTTGTCAGAGATCGCTCTTAGGTATTTAATTGGCCAAGCCTTATCCGTATCGTCTGCTGTAGTAGCTTCAGTTGTTAATTTTGTATCATCGGATACGAAAAGCGGTATCTATCTAAATTGATACGTTCCAAAATCAGTGGATTAATTACTCCCAGTGACGACAGAGTGTCTGAATGTAAAATTTGCGAACAACTTTTGCAAATGCAAAACTTATTTGCATGTGAAATATATTTTATATCATTTCATGATACAAGTTCGAATTGTGCTACTTTAAATGAAAATATTTGATAATTTATGCACATTTCCCGAAAACGATTTCTTATTAGGTCACAAGTCATGATGTAAAAAATCATTTTCCAAAATATTTGAGCTTGAAAATACATCATATAAAAGCAACGATGGATAATGAAATTAAACGAGTTAGAATATATAATAGATAAGTTGTGCTTCAAAGTTGATAATCACTTTCTTTCAATAATTTGTTAACGTTAAATTTTTTTTTTGTAAAATAAAACAGCTATTTTCTATGTATCTCTTACTTGTGATTACATCATTGAAAAAAATATGAGAATTAGCTATTAAAAAGAGCAAATAGGTATACATGAAACAATTTTTAAAAAAATTTCTTAGTCACTTAAGCATGACGACTCTTTTGGTATACCTTTTTCCCACAAAATTCTTGGTATCCACTTCAAAGGAGAGAGAAGGCATGATATATGGAAGAGACAGAGTCCGTGGAGATCCACTCCCACCATTATAATATTGGCCTCAGCAGTTCTGCTGGAGTACATGGTCCATCTATATATATAAGTCTATAATAAGGCAGGAGCTGTGAGGTATAATGAACTATAGATTTCACGAACAACTCTGGGACTAAAGATGATAAACTCTAATGGTGGCCCAATATTCCATTTCCACCTGCTTTATGGAGGCAGAATCGACTCTACGAGACACGAAAATTTTAAGCAATAAAATGGTAGATATGGCCGTTTCAAGCTTGTCTGTTTCTTAAGATGGCTGTATTAATATTTTTCCCAAGTGTTTGAGTAATGTCGTTTTCATGACCATTATCGTTACAACCCCCGTCACCCACCATTTTTTTCGTATGTATACAATTGACACTGTTCTTTATCTCGTTACTCAACATCTCATTTCCTCTGAGGTTCTGGGCTGTTTTAAGCATTCGTATAAAAACTGTCCTTAATACTTCTACGGTATCCCCATTGACGTTAAATGCATTAACTTTTTTTGAGGTTTTAGATTCCAATAGATCCACTGAGACTGATATATTAATTTTGTTTTCATTATGTTCAAGCATTTCGTATACACCACATCATTACTGTTCGTTGCCATAAAATTACTGAAAAAAATGGACTCTCTAAGCTTCTGTAGCAAGACCCAGTCCACTTTTATTTTACTGTTTAAGTCTTTTATGTATGCTGTAAGCTTCTGTAGCTGGCTCAAGATCTTTGCGCACCTTGAGTATTTATTTCTTAGCTTATTGACTTGATTTAATGGCCTTTCTTGCACATAAATTTCTTAGAATTCAAATGGTCTGGGCCTTGCTAACTATGATACTGAAATATGAAGATAATCAGGAAAAAATCAAGGTGGATAGAAATGTTTTTACTGTCAGCAATACTAGTGCTTTCACTTAAACTATTTTGCAAAGGTTTTTTTTTTGATACCCACGAAAGGTGCACTTATTTTGTGTTTATAACGGTTATTCCAATTCAAGACGAGTAGTTGCTCTCACTATTATCTTCGCGTTGATTGATCGGTGACTACCAGTAAGAGAATGTACATTGTTCCTTCTATGTCTCGGTTTGTTACCGTCAGAAGCTGATAGCTTGAAATTTAAATTTAAAATTAATTTTGCCATCTATTTAAGATCTATGGATTTTTTTTCAAAGTTTGTGGTTAACTTGTTTATTCTGCAATTTATTGAAAGTTTTGAGATTTATATTTTTTATTTTTCCAAATAAGCTTTTATTAGGTTATGAATTTACAAATCTTACATTAATATACTCCGAGAAAAATTTGTACGTTTAGTAGTTTCATTTTCCATACTTTTTCTTCAATAACATCTAGAAATTTTATTTTTTTTTATACGTTCTATTTCAATCATAAAATTTATAAAAAAGTATAGCTCACAAAATATGATTCTGATAACACTGAGCTCAAGGACTAACTCGTTAAAAGTCTCACTTCTGCCGAAGGTTCCGAGATCCACCCATGGTTTTTTTTTTTACTTTTTACTCGTGACATTTCAGAATTTTTGGGCAACTATCAAGAAGGACACATAGTGCCATGTAACAACATGCAGAAAAAAAAGGGTGATAATCTGTATCCTAGCAAGTAAGTAAGGGTACTTCAGATTAATCGTATGATTTTCAAAAGGCAGAAATACAATGGCACATTTAATATAGAAGCAAAACATGTCGAACCAGAAACCTACGAGTCAATCACAAGGTATTTGTGAGAATATTGGCACAGCTACAGATCATCCTGCCACTGAAAAACACTAACTAAAAAATAAAAAACAAATCACTGACAATGATATTAGATCTGTAAATGAACCAAAGACTTGACGAATGAAAGTAACAAATTTTCCAAACGACATAAACAAACCGAAATATAATTATGTTAATCACAGTAGAGAATTAAAGGCTCGAAATCAACTTCTTAATAAATTCGTTAGTAATCTATTTGGACATCCATGCTCTGTATGTCATAGATTATGCTTTCAAAGTAATTTGAAAAATTTGTCAACAGAACACGAAGAAATACTGACAACGATAATAAATTTTACCACTCATTCTTAATCAATGATACGCTCAACATGCAAAAGTGCTTTGGTGGAACACCACATCCCTAATATTGCCGTGTACAACAGTTTTGAATATCAGGAAGTACCATCAAATTCACCTTAAATGAATTTATTACGAACAGACTTATTCCACCTCATATTTTATTAATGAAAGTTACAAAGTTACAAAATGTATATGGGCAGTATGGAATATACGGGAAAATTATTAATATTTTAGTATCTATTAATACTATAGTTAATAAATTACCAAAAAAAATTGACGATGACCAGTGTTTTTATTTTCATATAATTTAAAACATTGATTCATAAGTCAAGTTACGTACAAAAACTGGTAAAAAATACAGACATTAGGTTATGATTAAAGTACCTAACTAGTATACCGTAATGTATTATGTATGATATAACAAGTAATAAAACTGTCTTCAATAAAGATTTTATTAATACATCCAATGATAGTAACTTGGATCATTTTAGTAAAGAACTTCTAATTAAAAGAAATAAAAGTGCGCAACAATAAACATTACTATAATATCAAGAACAGTATTTAAGATTTTCTCGAGGTAAGTTTCATATTTTGTAGAATATACTTTTAATGAGCATGTGAAAGAATTTTGATTCTTGTTGATTTGCGCTGGACATTTTAAAGAATTTGAAGATAGTATAATTGCTATAACATTTAATATGAGATCAAGCGAATTGAGGAGAAAAGATTTACAACGAATTACTCCAGAAGATTTATTATACTTGGCAGTAACAATAATGAGAATAATAGTTAGGGATTGCCTTACGATAGCTTTCAAGCATGTAGAAACGATCACAATTATAACAAAAGCACAAACTGAATCAGAGAATTATATTCATAGTTGAGTGGGTACTCTAACGCAACTACTTGACAACGCTACGCGGCAGTACAGCCGCAAGCAGAAATCAGAGCCGCGCCACTGGCACGCGGCGATCCAGCCCAACCTGACGACCAGCAAATTTACGCTCAACTATATACGATGAGCACGCATCGATAATTCTTGCAGTGATCTCACATTAATCTGTGGTTTAATATAGTGAATTTATATGTATCAATAAATATTAAGTGCATTCCTTGTATTCAGCGTGCGTCTTCTTGTGTACTTTTACCCTAAACTCCAAAGTGGTGACCCCGACGTGATCTAGACAGATTAGTGCACGGCCACATAGCCCGGTGAAAGTGACACGCTACACTGCGTATGCTCTCGCACTTCTTTGTCTCCCTGAAGCCGATTTTCTTTTTTTCTTCTTTCTTGCCTCACACGAACAACTAGCCCCACACAACGCAGCAGTAAAAACATGGTTGGAACCGGTGGCAACAACAACTCGTCTGAAGACGAAGGCAATAACGGAGGCAACAGTAATAGAGGTAATCACAACAACAACAGTAACGTTATCCTCCTACAGTAGTCGAGACGGTAAATAACTGAAAACTGCCACCCTTATCGAGAGCATCACCGGAGGCATAATTTTTTTAAATCGAGTCAGCTTTCAGCTGCAATAAGGTGCATTCAGACTCTACACGTTTTAACTTGGTCGTGGCAGCTCTAGACTGTGAGATTGTGCAAGAGCTTCTCAACATTTTGCGCCCTGTGCCAAGTACAAAAAAGTACGAGTACTTAAAAAGGCATGTGATCGCGCGTTTTTCCGATACCAAGGAGGAGCGCCTTGGAACGCTTCTTACTCAGCTGCACGTTAACAATCGCACTCCGTCGTAGCTGTTGCATCACATGCACTCCCTCGCAGGCTCGAAGGTCAACGACGAAGAGCTCAAGGTCAAGTGGCTAGACCTCCTGCCAGTGCCTACACAAAAGATACTGCGCATCCTTCGCAACATTGCGCTCGACGAGCTGGCAGAGGTCACTGATCACATGGCAGACACGCCTGCATTAGTGAATGCCATCCGACCACACGGGCAGCAACGGTCTCCCTTACCACGTCGTGCTTCGTCGTTACCAGGTTTTAAAGCCGCCTTTTTAGCTCAGGCCATGAACATAGCTGCCTTGCACGCCACAATAACCCCAACTCCTGGTGACGATACAAAAGCTATCGTCTACATCTAAAGGAGGCCAATGATCGGGACGGTAATGGAATCGCAGCAACGGTCGTGGCAACAGGTCCTGCTCGCCCACTTCCCCACAGAATGGCTACTGCTGCTATCACCACCACTTTGACATGGACGCAAGAAAGTGTGAGCAGCCTTGTACCTGGAAATCTCTTCTGGGGCAGGGAAACTAGTCAAGCTGTCGTTAGTACAGGTGGCCCATCGCTGCTGTTTGCCCCAAGAAAACCGCCTACATGTCTTTGACATGAACTCTGGCCTGAGTCTCCTCGTTGACTCATGATCCATCGTCTCTCTTTCACCACGCTCATCCTTTCGTCAAAAGCTCTTTGCTGAATTTCTAAAATTTTCAGCTGCCAATAAACATGGATTTCCAAATAATCACCGTAAAATACTTGATAGCGCAGTATATTGTTTTATATTCTAATAAAACAAATTGAAGAGTTAGCAATTCACAGCCTAAGAATGATTGACATCATGAATGAACATCCTAAATTTGACATTGTTGAAACTACGAAGAAAATGAGCATTGACATTTTTAATTCAGTTGAAATGACTAGTCAAAAGGCTGCTTGGTACCTTCTTCGAGAATCAATAGCGAAAACTTGTGTTGTTTGTACAAATACATATTGGCCAATTGAAAGCCAAAAGATTAAAAAGATTTTTTTTTTGCTTTTCAGAGCTTGATAAAGATTCAGCAGATATATGAAAAGAAGATTAGTTGGTAAGTATGAAAAGCTACCTGACAATTAAGAAGATATGACTTTGGCAGAATTCGTTTCTAAGTGTACTAAAAATAATCGAGGAATATTTGTTGAAAGACAAGAACTAAGAGTTATTAGACATTGAAATTATAATAGAACCCAAGATTACAATGAATATAGAAGAGAAATGGTTACTCTACGTCAACCTTCCAGGAATAAAGAAGCAGAAATAATAGCTGAAATAAATTTTTTAACTATTTATGATGATACCGGAGACTTTATGTTACAGTGGAAAAAAGGATTTAAAAAAAATCTCGACATATAAAGAACAATTAAAATATGTAAGCATTATGCAAAGAAGATAAAGTGCTTTACAATGATCATCAGTTGGAAGTACAAGATGCTGCAAGTAGAATTTTTGAACCTAATCCTTTTCAAGATTAATGTAACAATCCTGATGCACCTTTAAACGACGATCTGCGGTTCCCTACGCTTAAGAATTGAGAAGTTATTGAAGAGTAAAGAGAAAATCTATTAGATCTTGATTGATATTTTGATTTAATAAGATCTACTAATGAAAAATAGATAGAATTTTTAGTTCATGTGATAGACAACCTATGTTCACAACAATGACCGTTGCAAATAATCTTTTCTGGACCAGCTGGATGTGGAAAAACTTTTTTTATAAAATTAGTTATGTACATGTAATCAATTTACATGATAATAATAGATATTGTAATGCGTACCTCAACTTTGCCTCATCTGAAAAAGCTGCTGTAGCGATTGATGTAACTACAGTGCAAACAGCATTAAAATTACTCTTTCAAAATTATTTCCATTATCAATGGGAACCACTCATCCTAATCATTCGTTAATTATATTTTTAAAAGTTTTCATAATTGGTATAGAAAGTAAGATTGGAGCAAAAAATTTAGTCAAGCAAGGCACCTGTAGGTATTCTAAGAGCCCTTGGGCAAGCCCCATTCACATGGTAAGGAAAAAAAATGGCTCCTGGCGCATCTGTGGTGACTACAGGCGACTGAATGCCTGTACGGTCCCTGACAGTTTTCCAATACCTCACTTGCATGACTATGCGGTTTTTCTCAAAGGAAAAAAGTTTTTCTCAAAACTCGACCTACATCGCGCGTATTACCAAATACCGGTTACGCCCACTGACGTCATCAAAACTGCCGTCACTACACCTTTTGGATTGTTTGAGTACGTTTTCATGCCTTTTGGTCTTCGTAACGCTTCTCAATCATTCCAACGTTACATCAACCAAGCTCTCGGTGACTTGGACTTCATTTTTGTCTACTTAGACGATATTTTGATATCCTCTTCCTCACTTGAGGAACACGAGCGTCACCTCAGAGTTGTCTTCGAACGTCTCAAAAAATTTGGACTTCGTATTAACCTACCAAAATGTGAGTTTGGCAAATCGGAAATAGTCTTTCTTGGTCATCTCATCGACCAAGAAGGCTCCAAACCGAGTGTAGAGAAGGTACAGGCTATTTCCGACTATCCTCGTCCGGGAACGGTAGCTCAGCTGCGCAGATTTTTAGGTCTGGTAAACTTTTACCGTCGCAGTCTACCTCATGCTGCCTCTGTCCAGGCTCCGCTCTACGCCTACACTCACAATTCGAAAAAGAATGATCAGACCATCATCAACTGGTCTCAAGAAGCTATACAGGCTTTCGAAAAAACAAAAAAAGACTTGATCGACACTTGTCATCTTGTGCATCCATCTTCTGATGCCCCTACGCGTCTCGTTACCGATGCGTCAGACTTCGCCATGGGCGCAGCCCTCGAGCAACTGCTCGACGGAGTCTGGAAGCCACTGGCATTTTTTTCTCAAAAGTTCTCGGCATCACAGCTCAAGTACAGTGCTTACGACCGAGAACTCACGGCAATTTATGAATCTGTTAAATACTTCAAGTACTTTTTAGAAGGTCGGCACTTCAAGATTGCCACTGACCATAAACCATTAGTTTATGCCTTCAAGCAGAAAGCTGACAAAGCTTCTCCACGCCAATGTAGGCAACTGTGCTTTATATCACAGTACTCAACCGATATCGAGCATTTACCCGGCTCAGAAAATGTTGCAGCTGACGCTCTCTCTCGAGTCGAGAAAATTTCTTCTGCTAAACTTCAGCATTTGCCAGGGCCGACAAGCGCTACAGCAAATTTATCTCCTCGAGTTGACGTGATTCGTCTACCTTCAGACATCGAAATGTCCGAGCTAATTCAGCATCAGCAACAAGACATAGAACTCAAATCACTTCTTGAGTCACCAAAATGCTCACTTAACCTCAAGAGCATCGAGCTTGGCCACAATCACGTCAGTCTCTTCTGTGACTTGACAGGCAAAATTTTGCGTCCTTATGTTCCTAAGACTCTGCGCAAACGCATCTTCGACGTCTTCCATGCCTCTTCTCACCCTGGCCCAAAAGTTACGGACCAGCTTATTCGGCGGAAGTACGTTTGGCCCAACATGCATCGTGACATCAAAAACTGGTGCATCGGCTGTCTTGATTGCCAACAGTCAAAAATCTCGCGTCACGTGAAGAACGAGCCAAGTCAGTTCGTTGCTCCAGACGACAGATTTCGCCACGTCCACATGGACATAGTTGGCCCGTTAAAAACTTGCGATGGTTATTCTTACCTCCTCACAATCATTGATCGCTTCTCACGCTGGGCAGAAGCCGTTCCACTTAGGGACACTCAAGCTTCTACCGTGCTCCGCGCTTTTCAAGAAACTTGGGTCGCTCGTTTCGGCGCCCCAAGGTTCGTGACAACCGATCAAGGTTCACAGTTCGAATCCGCCATCTTCAAGGCTTACTTATCTTTCATAGGTTGTGAAAGAAAGAGAACTGTAGCTTATCATCCTGCTGCCAACGGCCTCATCGAGCGCTGGCACCGCAGCCTTAAAGCAGCACTTATGTGCCACAATAATCCTAATTGGGTAAAACTTTTACCCACAGTCCTTTTGGGCCTTCGCACGGCTGTGCGCAGCGATACTGGAGCCTCTCCTGCTGAATTTTTATATGGGACAACACTTCGCATTCCTGGCGAGTTCTTTGTGCCAGACGATTTTTTCGCGAATCCCCAGATCTTCATTGAGGATTATCGTCAGCACATGAGAGAACTCAAACCCGTGCCAGTTGAACACCGCCACAAAAATCGTCCGTTCTTCTTTAAAGACCTTCGCACGTGCACGCACGTCTTTCGTCGCTCTCCTGCGACTAAATCTCTTGAACGTCCTTACTCCGGCCCATTCAAGATCGTTGAGCGTATCTCGGACCTCGATTATAAAATCGACATCAACGGCGTTCTCAAAGTTGTTTCCACTGAGCAATTAAAACCGGCTCACTTCGTTCCGGACGATCTCTCAACTTCAATGCTTGATCTCATTGTTCCTTGCATCCAGCCTCCGAAGCCCGCATCAATCTTAAAGACTCACCCTTGCAACAAGCAAGGTGATAAAAAAGTTACCTTTAAAATTCCTACAACTAGTAACCGTAAGTAGTTTAATTATAAC
Source organism: Copidosoma floridanum (assembly GCF_000648655.2). Next base: position 69,251 of record NW_019384214.1, read on the forward strand.
TATTAGTTTTCCTCTCAGCGTTACCTGATTACAACTAATTAATCTTAAGTTTTATTAGTCTAGCGAAAACATACTGTAATTATTAAATTTTGCGATTAATGTAAAATTGTGTTACACTTCGTCTAATCAAACAACAAAAAACGGCCTTGCGTTGGCTTAGTTTGTAACAATAATGAGACTACTCACGTACAAAATGTAGCGTATTATAAAGCATTTCACTTATATCTAAGCGTTCATGTTTTGTAAAACTAAAAATGTGTCAATCAGAATGCAACTAGCATTATAAAACAAAAAAAAAAGACATTTTTTTAGTACACGTTGCCTGCGCACTCGATCGATAAATGTTCTGTAATTACGTTAAAACTAGTGCCAATGGCAACTTTCACAAAGGTTTATATTCTTCTATAAAAGATTATTTTTTTTGCGTAATTATTATGGTAAAGTCATATTTCAAACAGACTCATTTTTTTTTGTTTCTTTAAAATATTTTTATTTTGTCGAACTCGCACACTCCTTCGACCCCTTTTGTCTAAATTACGCCAATAATGATTACATTGTATTTGATCGTACTGCGTAACTTGGGGGGGAGTGTGTGGGGACTTCCGTTCCGTCTGACTGATACCGGACTAGAGTGGGGAAAATTCCCTAACTGCTCGCGTCTCTCTTGCATCAGCAGCCGCGCTGCGTAGTTGCGCCGTTGAAGTCAGTCGCGTTTGGTCTCTCGCTCGATCGACACCGTCAGAGCTATACCTATAGCTCGTGTCCACGAGACACATGTAACTAGTCTTATATTAATTAAAAGTTGTTACCTTGTTATACATAACGTCTTCTTCCTTGCCCGGGCCTATATCCTTTCGCGGACACACGTGAACACGGCAGACGTGGGACTGCCAAGCAACCTGCCATAAATATATATATTTACATATCAGCCACCGGCTGACGCATATCCCACAACTTGGCATCGCCGCACGGGTCTCCAATGGGTGTGTGTTGATGTACACACATATATACACACTTCAGGTGGTGTGCACTCTGCAGTGTCTGCACTGTCTGCTGCGTCGGTTACGGCAGCGTATGTGTATATTTGTAATGTATTTGTGCTAAAGATATAAGTATTTGATTTTTATTTGTTATAAAAATGTAATAAAAATGAGTAAATAATTAAAAAGACTTGTGGCAGATGTATGTACATACAAATATATTCGTAGTTAATGTAAACGAAATTCTTGAATTCTTATGTGACTTGAAAGGTCTCATTGAAAGTGATATGTTAAATAATTAGGGTAGACTCTAGTCTCTGCGATTACTACAAGTATGTGATTTTGTTATCTTGTGTAAAAAAATTGTATTGTATACAAATTACAAATTAAAAATTTTATTAAGAAAAACAAATGTGTTATTATAATACATTGTTTCGTTATGGGTACGGGTAAAACCTATGTACATACACTCACACACATATAAGGTTGTGTTCTATACAGAAATTCATAAATATCTACCATAATATTTAAATAGTAACTGATTTACGTCCTGGAACGTTTTGAACTTCCCGCTTCTTGTGACATCGCCATAGCGTTTTTTTCGAACTATTATTTAATTTTTTTAATTCATAAACTGATCAGATGATTCTCGTAAAATTTTATGTACATATAGTTAATAACATTTTCTGTAACATATAAAAAAATTGGAGACATTCATTACGCCAATTTTTTAAAAACTGAGTCTTTATAAGTTTCCCCATAAGCGACTGTGTTAAAATGACTGAACTTTGAAATTC
>NW_019384214.1:78714-93545 GCF_000648655.2 Copidosoma floridanum
AATACGACATCTGGCGGGAATCTAACAAAATAGATTTGAATTAAGAATAATAGAGATAAAATAAAAGTAGTTAATTCAACACACTCCCGTAATTAATATAATTCTTATTTTAAGAGTCCTAAGCCTTTAACACAAAAGTCAACTTTTACTTTAGGCAAGGCCTTGGTTACAGTGTCTGCAATCATCTCCTCCGTGCGGAGATACTTGAATTCAAACTTCCCACTCTTGAGTGCCTCCCTAATGAAATGCGCTCTAATGTCGATATGTTTCAACCTGGCGTGGAAAACAGGATTTGTGGCCAGCTTTCCTGCAGACTGGTTATCGTTGTAGATCACTGTCTTATCTAAGTCAGTGAATCCGAGCTCCTTCATGAAGTTGGATAAGAATATAGCCTTCTTGGCCACGTCAGACAGACTCATATATTCTGCTTCGGTGGAGGATAAAGCTACCGTTCTTTGCTTCTTAGAGCACCATGATATTGCACCAGCAGACAGAGAGAACACATAGCCAGAATAGGAACGCCTGTCTGCGATGTCCGATCCCCAATCCGCATCAGCAAACCCTTTTAGCCCATCTTCGTTCTTTGAGAAAGTTAACTTCGAATTCAGGGTCCCCTTTAGGTAACGAAGTACCCGCTTACCGGCCATCCAATGAGTCTTGCCGTAACACGAGTTGAATTGGCTGAGCCAACTCACAGCGTGAGTAATATCTGGTCTTGTGGCGACCGATAAGTACATGAGGGCACCGGTCAACTCACGATACGGGTACGCGTCTGCTACGTGAATCTGGCAGGGCTCAAGCTTTGCTCCGACTACTAAGGGCGTGGAAACAGGCTTACAGTCAATTATGTCGAACCGTGCCAGTAACTCCTTGATGTATCCACTCTGGCTAAGCGATATAGATTCGTGGTCCTTTTTTATTTCTATTCCAAGACAGTATTTCGCCAGACCCATGTCTTTCAGATCAAAGCTTTTGGCGAAGCCTTTCTTGATCTTTTTGACTCTAGAAACGCTCTGAGAGACAAAAATTGTATTGTCCACGTAAAGTAGGACAAACGTGAGTTTGTTGTGAGAGTCCGTGTACAAACATGGATCACAGTTGGTTGGTCGTAAGCCCTAATCTTTAAGCACTTTATCAATCTTTTCGTGCCTCCTCCTTCCAGCCTTGCGTAAGTTAAGTCCGTTTCTTTAAGTCACTCAACATTGTCTTTGCTTTGTTGATGATGACGCGATCCTTTTTCGAAGCTACGATCGACTCCAGGATCTCACCGAGCATTTTGGGAGGTTTCATGTAAAGCACGGTGTCTAATTCTCCATGAAGATAAGCGGTTACGACGTCAGACTGATATAGTTTTAGCTTGTACTTTGCCGCAATAGCAGACAGAGCACGTAGCGAATCCAGCCTCGCTACTGGGGCAAATGTCTCAAAGAAGTCTGTACCAGGAACCTGCGAAAATCCCTGAGCGACTAGATGGGCCTTTCGATGGCATATGGTGCCATCTGGGTTGAACTTGTTTCGGAGGACTGTCCTGCAACCTATTAGTTTAGCGTTACGGGGATTCTCCTCTATGGTCCAAGTATCATTGACGACGAGACACTTGACCTCATCGCACATAGCCTTGATCCACTCCTCCTTGTCCGGTCCACTCAGCGCTTCTTTCATGTCGACTTCGCAGGCACTCATGGCACTTTCGTTTTCACCAGGGTGTTGGCGAAACGTGACGTGACCTTTGTACGATCCTTCGCCGTTCGGATCGTTAACGGGAACATCGAAACCATGAAAATCCTCCTCGTCCGGATCAGTAACATTCAACAGTTCTTTTTTCTGGAATCCGCGGCATAGAGGCTCGTCATCCAAACTGAAGTTGATCTTCTCATCGACGTCGCCACGCGGATGTTCGACCGTAATCGAGGCAGGTTCCGGTATTGGAGTGCCTCTTTCTTTCACTATGTTGACGACGTTTGCGTCAGTCGGAGCATTCGGTTTCCTTTCATCGAGTAAAATTTCAGGCGTCGGAGAGGGATGCTCGAGAATATTTGAAAATTTTATGTCTCTCGAACAAATTACCTTTTTGGTGTCAGTGAGCCAAATTCGATACGCCTTTCTGTCGTTGGAGTATCCAAGAAAAACGCCCTCAAGTCCACAATCGTCGAATTTCCCTTTTGTCGGATTTTTGTTCAAGACATGAACTTTTTCGCCAAAAGACCTCATATGCGAGACGTCTGGCTTGCGTCCGGTCCACTTCTCATATGGTGTGCATCCGATGGTCTCCGAGAAGCATCTGTTGCGAATGTAATTCGCTGTAAGTATGGCTTCGGCCCAAAAGCATGTGGGTAAGCCAGATTGGGTGAGCAGGCAACGAGCGGTTTCGACAAGAGTGCGGTTCTTCCGTTCGGCCAGGCCGTTCTGCTGCGGTGTGTGCGGCACGGTGAATCGACGCTTGATCCCAGTGTCTTTGAGCACCTTGTCTTGCTTGCCGTTGTCGTACTCCTTGCCGCCGTCGGACTGAAGCTCCTTGATTGAGTGTTCGGTCTGGTTTTCGACCATGTTTTTAAATTCGATGAATTTTTTGGTGACTTGACTTTTCTCTTTCATTGGGTAGACATGACAAAATCGGGTATGCTCGTCGATGAAAGTGACGAATCATCTCGCCCCTCCTTTGGATGTGGTTCTCATCGGTCCACAGACGTCGGTGTGAATGACTTCGAGGGGTTTGCTGGCGTATTGTGCCCGAGATTGAAATGGCTTGCTAGTCATTTTCGCGACTGCGCAAGTCCTGCAATTACTGATGTCTTTGATTTTGACATCATTGATGCCTTTCGCATGTCCCTTTTGAATCATGGTTTTCAGATCCTTGGCATTTAAATGCCTGAGCCGAGCATGCCACTCGTTCATGTTAGCCTTAACTTAAACCAGAGCGGATGTGTGAGGCGATGCCTCCGCTCCGTTCATGTAAAATAAATCGCCAATCTGTTCGGCACGCGCATGAACTTTTCTTTCCGCATCAAGGATCAAGGCACGTTGTCTATCGAAGTTAACGTTGAAACCTGCATCGACTACTTTCGCGACCAAAACGAGATTTGTTCTAAGGTTCGGCACGTAAAGAGTCTTTTTCAAGGTTATGTTTCACGCGTCACTTTTTAAAATGATATTCACATCTCCTTTAGCGCGTACTGTCGTCGTCGCGTCGCTGGCTAGCTGTAAGCTGCCGTTAGCACATGTGATGTTTTTGAATACGCTTTTATCGCCGCACACGTGCGACGTTCTTCCGCTATCTAAACACCATTTGTCTTTCGAGGTTGCACTGGTAAAGAAACACAAGCCTGATGTTTCGCCTATCGCCTCTTCTTGGCTTTTCTTTTTCTTAAAACAGTTGGCTTTCTTGTGTCCCTTCTTTTTACAAAACCCGCATTTGTAGTTCGTTTTTGGATTTTTGTTGGCTCCGGTGCCACTAGACGTTGATTGCGAGGTAGAGCCGCCCGCTGCGCTATTGGTGTCTTATTTTGGTTTGGCGAACATGGCCGAGTTTTGGTAGCTCTCGTTCCCCCTGTGACAAGACCTTTATTCTTCGAGGATTTTTATTTTTAAAATCTCGAGGTTAGGTAAGTCGTCGCGTGATTCAATAGCGCATCTAAAGTTCTCGAAGCTGGCTGGAAGACTGTGGAGTAGCATTATTGCCAGCAAATTGTCGTCCAGGTTGGCGCCTGTCGACTTAAGCTTGTCAGACGCGTCGAAAAAACCTTTGAGATGATCAACCATGCTATCGCCTTCCGCCATCTTGTGCTGAGTCAATTGCTTGTACAAAGAGGCTTTCCGGGCGGGGGTTTTTGAGGCATACGTTGACTCAAACTTTTACCAAACTTGATGAGACAAAATGCAATTTTTGATTTCTTTAAGTTCGTTTCAGACGGTGAAATGCTAAGGATTAAATCCGATTTAGCTTTTCGATCTTTCGCTAACCACGCCTTGTAGGCTGCCTTGGCTGTGGCTTGCGCGGCAGCGTCTGCCCCTTTTATTGAAGGAGCTTGAATGGTACCCAAAACGTAGTCCCAACCGTCGTTTTTTATGAGTAAAGCTTCTACCTGAATCCTCCATACTGAGAGAAACCTAGCGCGTGATCCGTCCTTAAGGTGGCGCGGTTGAGCAGCCGCTTGTTTGGAACGCACGGGACACCAGACTAGCGCGTCAGCTGCACCACTAGACTGGCTTGAGCGTTGAGCTGTTAGGCTAGCGCAAATACTGCATCATACAGTATACCATACGTTAAGCATGAGAATAAAATCGTATCTGTATTTATTCGTCGATTGAAATGCGATAAGTTTAAACGCATTATGACTCAGAAAGCTACTTTGTTTTATTTTCCATTTTTAAAAACTTGCTCATATTAATTAAAAATTTGAATTAAAATATTTTTCACAAATACTACCACTTTTATCATGAAAAAACAAATATTCCAGCATACGTTGACTGATAACAAAAATAAAATTTTTTCCTTATTATTGTAGCCAGTATACTGTTTAAACAAACTTTTCACTATATCTTCAATCCCCTGTCAACCTGGCAATACATACTAAACGATTTATGAATATAGTTAATATAGGTGAAAGTTGTTAATTTTTTTTAATTAAACTTATTTCCGTTATTTCATTTAAATAAAGGGAAGAGAAGATTATCACTTATATTATCTTAATATAAATGTACTGTCTAATAAAAATAAGGTTATGAGAGTTAGAAAAAAGGTCATTTACCATGACACCACTTTATGAAGTCATCGGAATATGCTGTATATCTTTGAAAGAAGTGGTCTATCCTTCATTTAACGTACATCCGCAATAAATACTGAAGCACTGTACGTTACATGAAATAGTTATAAAAAGAGTAAGTATTTATATACGGGTTGCTGTACCATATACCAAGTGCTGTACCATATGTTGGACTGGCTGACGGACTATAGACACATTTGGTAGCTGCACTATGTAAAGTACATAATGACGATCTACACTGGGCGCTCAGTCGGCCCAAGTAATGCAGTTGATGCACCACTGATATAGTCAAGGGCTGCTTGTTAATTCACGCAACGGCTGTACTTGTGGAGCAGCAGACGCGCGAGTTCTTTCTCAGTGCAAGTATCGTAATTGTCTCGAGAGAGTAATTCGAAGCGCGGAGTGTGCGATACGTATTGGCTGTCCGACATTGTGGATGCGTCAACACTGCGCGTACGGTATAATATTAACCTCGCTTACGATGTTTCACCGTTTTTGACTGCGAGTCAACTAGACGTGTCTTTTTACTTTCGGTCATATCTCGCGATCTCCTGGGCCCATAACCTCTTGAGCAGGGAATGGATATAAACCAAATGAAGCGAATGATATTTTATTCAAGTATAAAATACAAGCTCTCTGTTAGACAGCACAAGGCCAACTGAACTATTAATATAATGTTAGGTACACTGGAGAGTATTCAATATTACAATATGTATAACAAATACGACATCTGGCGGGAATCAAACAAAAGAGATTTGAATTGAGAATAATAGAGATGAAATAAAAGTAGTAAATTCAACAATATTTAATATTAGATAACATGCACGAATGGTACATTACACACCTATAGGGAGCAAAAGTAAAGTAAGTCTCAGATATCACGTATACAGTCAGCCTTGGTTTCGCCTTGTGTGACTGTATACATAAGATCTGAGGCTTCTTTACTTAGTTTGATAGGGTGGATTAGATTTTTTAACAATGTTGTGACGATATAAGGTACTTTTGTCCTGCATCACAAAATAAAAGTACCTTCTTTTGGTGCAGTGTGGTAAAAACTGTTATTTTATTCTGCATTACAAGACCAGCAATACATAAATGTATTTATACATAAATCATAGCAAACACGGAAGTACTTAGAATGCGCCAATCGCGTGTAACATAAGTAATATATTACAGTATGTATATTCTATAGACGCACGTGCTCGAATACGTACTTGAATACGAAAATGTTATGGTATTAAAATTTTTACCATTTCAATATCTGATTCCTAATTAATTATTAAAACGAGATATCTCTAATTGTTTCAGTTTCTATAACATCAAGTTTAATAACATATGAGTAGCACTTCTGCCAGGGGTCTCAAGACCCACCCCTGATTTTCTTACTACAGTGTAAAAATGTTGCTTTAATTTTTTAATGGAACAATTGCTTTTAAACGAGTGTAGTCCATGCACTTACTTCGATAGAACAACATTGTTTTAACACACATCAACACATTAAGTAGAAAATCTTTAGCGTAGCCACCCAATCCAATGATTGACCACGGATATCATAAAAGACACTACAGCTACTCCTTTTGGTAAAAACTTTCAAAAAGCATCGAAAGAATCTGTTATCTCTATAACATCATCCATACATTTATTTCCATTTCCTAAAAATTTTACACTAACTACGACAAAATCGCGTATCTGTCACGTTTAATGCTGCGTGATATTTATCCTACACTGTGCAACAGTGTGTTATGAAAATTAATGATAGGTTCCTAATATTTTTATCTTTAGCTAGTTTTAAAGCCAAAGCTACAAAAATTATAAGAATAATACTGACTAATACATTTATTGATCACATTATTTCAAAAAATGTAGTTTTATAAAGTTTTCAATAATACACTTGCTTTAGAATTGGCAACATTCTCCCATTTTATATTAAAGTAGAATTTTTTAATTTGCTTGACATTATAGATAGCACACATAAATTTCAATGCATTGTTATGGTGAGGACATGTGGAAGCTCCTTCTCAGTAATGTTGGAAGCATAAACTCTACATAATCAAGTATATCATTAACTTGAAAATTTAACCTTTCGAGCAACCCTGTTTTAATTTTCCAAAATCAAAAACCTTTTTAGAATTTAAAAGATTTTCAAAAAGAACATTATTTCTGTGTATTTAATATCACTAAAGTTTTAATTTCATTTAAGATAGCATAGCTCAAGCCATAAATTTTCCTGTCTGTAAGTATCACTTAGTTTGTGCCAAGAAAATGGTAGCTTCAAGACTAATACCTAAGGATTATAATCTCCATGGAATAAAAAAATTGCTGATTCTTTAAGCATATAATTGTTGCCAGGCTTTTTATGGCTCTGCATATTCACTGTGTAAAATAATAATGAAAACTGATTTTACAGTAAGCTTCTTTTTTAAACTTTATATACCTACTTATACAAGTTTTCTCACGTAACCACTAGTAAGATTGTACTCTACGATTTGATCAAATAAAATGAGAAAGCAAGTAAATACATTTTTTGAAAAAATTCTCTCGTGTGTCAAACTCCAAGCGTACGTCGACTAATCCACTTTTCAAAGGTTCATTTTGCTTAGAGTGGTCAATTACAACAAGAGGCATGTGTGTGTCCAAATTTGCTTTATTCGTCAAAGATTCTTGTTCTTTCTCGTAATAGGCTTCTGGAAAGTTCTGAGACGTATTTTATGATATTAAAAACAGGTTTTTATTCGTACTACGTTGTTATATTGCTAATATTACAATGATCAAAAAAATTGGCAGTAGAAGCAGGCTTATTCCCAGCTTCTCCCTGATCTGATATTCACTTACAATGTCACTAGTCACTTCTCCGAGTTTTTCAAAGGAGAAGATATCTCGTTTTCTCAGTTTTTAAAGAGCAATTCTGCTTGCAAGCAACATGTTGACTCAAGGAGTGTCCGTCAACATACATAGGGCGTCTATAAAGGCTGTTTTGTATGCTTGGATTGCTGCTACCAGAGTAGTGTGCCGTACTTTGTGTAGCTTTCTAATGTCATGCAGGGAGCATTTGTCCAGCCATGCTGCGGTAGCGTAAGCTCCGATTAGTGCAAATATTGGATAGTAGATGTTCATCTTAGTGGCAAACTTTAGTCCCCATATGTTTATGGCTAGGTTTTGCATCTTCTAAAATATTGGGGTCACTTTATCTCTTGAGTATTTGAAACGCATTTTAAAGCTCATACCCTGATTGATCATAAACTCTAGGTTATTAACAATTTTTTTTGCTTTTAATCTTTTACCTCTTATCTTAAAGATAGGTGTCCTTGGTAAAGAACCTTTCTTTTTCTTTTTAGACTTATGGGGTCCATCAGGCCTGGGCTTACTACTTGCACCAGCGCTTCCTATCTTGTTTACTTTGAGACAGATGTCTTCAGTTTTTTGCTAAAAAATCTTGAGTTTCATACTTTCCCTTGACTTCATTATCTCGTCAATGACTGCTTTGTATTTCCTTTCGATCTCAGCCAAAGAGCTTCCTTTTAGAACGGTGATAAGGTTATCAGCAAATACCAGAAACTCTTCATCAGCTGTATTATCAAGTCTTCTAAGGAGCGAGTCAAACGCTAGATTTAGACATGTTCGTCCGAAGGCTAAACCTTGGAGGCAGCCTTTTGTTACTATTTTTGAAGCTCTCCAGTCAGACCATTGAAGTGGAACCTGCAAGTTTTGAAAATGCCCCTTTATGAGCTTGTATATGTTTCATTGATAATCTCTCTCTTTAAGAGCTGAGAAAACAGCTGAGTGCTGCACTTTGTCCAACACTCCCTTAATATGAAACAGAACCCCAAACGGATATGAACTATTCAATTCGTCTACAATTTTTCTTAATTTGACGATAGCATCTTCTGTTAATTTTTTAGGGGTTATGCCAAACTGATAAAAAAGGTGGCCTCTGAAGAAGAAGATAATGTAAAAGCCTTATTCTGGATAGGACGCCACAACAACGGTGACTGCGTATATCTATGCTAATCTAATGCTATAGTTCTAAAGCGTTTGGTCAGAGGTAATTAAAACGTCTTGGTGATATTTTAACGAGATGATACTAATTTAAAGCACTTGTGTATAAGTCATGTTAATACTGACGTGAAGCATAATAAGTTAAAATAATTATGTGTAAACTACTAGAGAGTTGGGCAACATGGATTCGTTGTAATAGACAGGAAAAGATATCTCGATAGTGGCAGATATATAAAAGGATTTAATTACATTGCTGTTAATAAAATAGTTATTAATTAGGTTTGTATGAGCCACTTGTTAACCATCAAGTGATTAATATGGACGCTTTTCAGAAGAAAAAAGACGTTCTTTGGCAAGTCGAAAAATCTCGAAAAGCTGGTAGGCATACCCATCGATGGTCAAAGTCGGAAAGAAGCACTAACAAATTTGAAAACGTCCTATTATATTGCCCTATTATTTAATCTCATACTTATAAAGAAAAATGACTAGTTCATACTTTCATTTTAAATTTTTAGACTCAATACGCAAATACGCTACATTTACTGCGACGACCCTAACGAAGCGATTAATCAGCTCAGATTACTAGTAGCAAAAAATCACGCAGTAATCTTAGTGTTGGATGTAAAGCTTACATAGAGCGCCATCTATGTTATTTTAGTAGTACTTAAGTGCATGGCCGATGTTGCGCATTGGTCTGCAGTTAGTTGAATACAAGCTACCAGTCTGTACACACGACGGTTATAAACGACGGTAAGATTTTATGTAAAAGACAGCAAGGCAGTATTGTAATAAATTGTGTTCAACTTTATATATAACTAACAACGTATTCTTTCTTTTGTGTAACTTTTTGTACCCTAGCATAAATTAATAAATAAGCAGTCTCGCCCAGTGGAACTAATTATGCTGATACTTAGCCACACTGACAAAATAAATTCAGTCGTTGAGGAATTTCGTATAAGCAGTATAACATATTAAGCTTTGTTATCAATTTGACTTCAGAATTGAAATGATCATCGACATATTCAGACGTGGTTCAGCTAAGTCACAAGGTAGTTGTCAAGGTCCTCGAAGAATCAATTATAAGCTCACCACAGATGATTGATTTGACTTGAAAAATAAAAAGATTATGCAATGGTACATAAGCTATTTAACGTCACAATGCTGTAAATCTTACTCCTTCATAGAAAGAAGATCGTTTTATTTTAGATAATGAATTTACCACTAAGTAATTTTAGTGGTTTAATCACAGAACCATTTCTAAATTTTAGGCATAAAATAAATACAGTTAAGGAAACTATAACCCGCATATCTAATGTAGCTTCAGAAGACAGTAAGAAAAGAATAAAGCAGTACTGAAACAGCTTCAAAAACCTGCAAGATGCAAAAAACTCCGCCAAAAGTTTGATATTTGAGGCTTGCATTAAACATCGTAAGCTGACATTGTTAACATAACACCTTATGTTAGTGAAATTAAAGGTTATAAGTATTTGCTTACAGATATATGGATGTAAAAAATAAAATCATACAAAATATAACTGTAACTATGAAGTTGATAACAAAGAAAAGGTCTAATTAATTTGCAAACAGATCAAAGCAAAGAGTTTTACAATGCAAATTTTAAAGTCCACTGCGAAAGAATAAAATTTACTTGTACTGGACATGCAGTAACATCAACGTAAAAATATACAACCGATTTAATCGATTACTAAAATTAAAGCTTCTACGTCAGAAACAAGTAAATTAATATCTTATCTAAGTTGCTGATAGCTTATTAAAATTCGACACACACGACAATAGCTATGAAACAAAAAAATGTGCCAGTTGATGATGAAAACTAAATTCTTGAATAAAAAATGCAGATATTTTGTCTCAAATAAGACTTATTAAGGTTAATAAACACAGATAGTCGTAAAACTGTTAACTCTATACTTAATAAAAAAAAAAAAAAATTAGAGGGAAAAAAAGGAATAAAATGAAAAATGAAAAAAAAAAAATTAAATAAAATCTAACAAGACACAAGAAAAATACGATAGAATGCTAAAAAAAGAATAAAAAAAAAAAAATAAGGAAAAGAAGAATAAAAAAAATATATGAAAAAAATAAAATGAAGGAAATTTTAAAAAATGAGAAAAATAAAAAGAAACAAACCAGAAGATATACATAGATCATGAAACTTACGGTGAGAACGAAGTTCTTTAAACATGAAATAAGTATAAAGAAACTGCATTTATGTATTTCAGTAAAACAAAAACTTGAGAAACGAAAAAAAAAAGAAATTATTTTATCACTCACGATGGTTAACCTTCATAAATACGTCGTCCATAAATACAGTACTCATAAGGTTTAACCATCGTTAGTACTGAACCAATGTTTTTTTTTTATTCGTTTTTCAAGTTTTTGTTTAGGTGAACTACATGAATGCAGTACTCATTCTTGTATAGCTTCGTTCTTCCTATAGGTCTCGCAACCCCCTTGTTACCTGAGAAATTGTGCTTCTTAATACTTATCTCATGATTAAAAAACTTCGTTCTTACCATGGGTTCCATGACACATTTATACCCCCTGGTTTGTTTCTTCTAATTTTTTTCATTTTTTAAAAATTTCCTCTATTTCATTTATTTTTTAATTTTTTTACCTAATACTTTTTTTTTTACTTTTTTTTAATTGATTGTTTTTATTGCATTGTTTGTTTTTATGTCTTTTATAATGACATTCCATCTTTTTTTCATTTTTTTTTTCATTACTCTACATTTTTTAATTTTTTTTTTGTTTAATCCTTTTTTTTTTNTTTTTTTTTTTTTTTTTTTTTTTTTTTTTTTTTTTTTTTTTTTTTTTTTTTCTTATGCTATATACATAGAGAACAATTTAATGACTATCGATGATAAGATGTGACTACTTTTCGTATTTCTCTGTCAAACTTGCTAATGTACTGTGGAAGACTTGTCATACTTTTTTACAAGGATCCATATAAAAAAAATAACTGCCACCATTGCTACATATTTGTGCTCCTCTTATATCTCTAAGCTTTCCCTCCGCTAACTGTGATTGGCGTTTTTAACTCAAAAAATCACCATACTCTCAAATACAAAAATTTTGAAAGAATAAAACGCAGTGAAAATCTATCACTGTATTCATAGAGCCTTGTATGAATAAACCATTGATGAAAAAACGATGAAAAAAATTTAAAGGTGTTGGAAAAAAGTTGGGAACTTAAAAAAAAATGCAAAATTTGTAAAAATAAGTATTCATTAATTTTTTTCAACATTAACAAATTAATAAAAATTAAATAAATATTTATCAAGGTATGGAAAAGCTGCTGCTAAAAAAAATATTGTATTTGAGTTTGAAAAATAATTATTTAATCAAAAAAAAAAAAAGTTAATCAAAAAAATAATTTAATAACTATTATAACATATTATTAAACGAGATTATTGAATAATTAGCAAATAAATATTTAAATTAAAATTCAGTTATAAACCCCCGTATAAGTAGAAGAAACCAAAATTTTCCTGTTAGGAGCGCTCGTAGCAGAGCCGGGCAAGATACTTGGCTCATATGCAGGTCATTTACAGTTAAATGAAAATCATTGTGAAAAAAAAATCATGATTTAATGAAACATTAACTGCTTGGTTTGTGTACTTTAATGGTGTAGTGTAAAGGGGAATGGTGGGACGAGGCAATGGTGATGAGAGGAGATGTGCTCGAGACTAGCGCAGCATGGTTGGAAGAGATAGGATGAGGGGAAGTGTGTACGGGACTGATAGTAAGCGTGACAGGGTAAAGATGGAAAATAAAATAAAATAAGAGCAAGCAACTTCCGTTGAATGAAAATCTGTCATTTTTAAAATTTCAGTCTCCCAAGCATGCGACATAAAGAACTTTGTTCTTAATGTCTCAACATGTTAAAGATTGTATTACTAATTTTTCCTACGCAAAACTAAGTTATAATAGTAATTTATTATTGTATTTCACGAACTAAATATTTAGGGGTTAAAGAATTTATCACTATAACTAACAAATCAATAGTTTCCTTGTATCCATAAATTTCAACAAACTATAACATGAAAGCTTATCACTCCCAAGATACTCAGATACTTCGTTTGCTGAAAAAATTTGAGAGTTTTTGTCTAGTTCAGTAATAGTTTTCATGCAAAATTTAGTGTTAGCTTTTCTCAGTTTCGTCAACATACAATACTGTCCTCTTACCATATTATTGATCTTGTTTGTTTGAAGGAATCCTTCATAAGCCAGCTAATTAAGTGCTATTCAAGCGACCATCCAGGACGTAAACAAAATTATATAAGTTCCCAAAATAGTCGAAATATATGTAAATGAGAAATCAAGATTTTGCTATAGAAATTTTCCAACTCTGAACCTATTCTTTTAAAAGCATGTTGTTGACTTAAGCTGCTTGCGTTGAATAATTCAATAGTCGATACTTAAAGCTACTCAATATAACTCTAACTGATCTCTACTGATTAATGTTACTAATAATATAGGGACCCTGGAACTACAAGAAAACTCTCCCTTTCTTTATTGGCTGCTTTTTTATTCGCTGCTGGTCGACTTTAACTTTCTGTACACTTGCTAGCTCTTCATTCTTTGACTATTTTAATCCTTTAATAGTTGCAGGGTAGCGTATCTGTAAGTTTATAGTGATAAAAGGTATTGTTTATTATCTCGAGAGTTAAAAGCACTTTTATTTTGTCTTTCAGTGTAGATCTTATGACAGTATGATCTTACATTAAAGTGCTCTCAATTAATACCCCTAGTTTGGACATATATGCACTCATTGTATTCTTTAAAATTGCTTTAATAACGTTACTCTTAATACCCTCTGCTTCCTTAATAAAATTTTTATTTTTAATGAGAATACTGTACATCTCACTTCTGAGATCAACAAATTTACAAATGTTTCCATTGAACTCATCTTTCATGAGCCAAACAATTTCCTTATTTCTCAACTACATCATAAAATTAATAATTTCTGGATGATCTGATGAGTCACATTCTTGAGCATTCAACTTCTTATTATTTTATAAACATTGTGATTTGTTATCTCAAATATTAGACTGTCGGGATTAGTTTATAACAGTTGACAATCATTTTTAAGTATAGACATTTGCGTGATCACTGCTGTACCTTGTAACTGCATGGCTACAAAATTCTCATCAAAATTACATCTATCACAACCGTTAAATTTTGGCCTTGCAATGTACGCTGCTGCACCATAGTGTCCATCTAAATCATTAACAAAATTGACATCGTTATAGTTTCTCTCATTTTTTTCATTTTCCAATAAATAGCCTAGTAAATAGTTTGAAACGCATTTTTTTAAACTTATTTTTGTCTTTTCTCTTTCGTTACCACTGAGATCAACATATTTTGTAAGCCACGCAGTTTACCAGAATTGTGAGGATCGATGAATCTTTATCAGTCATAATCCATGATTCATGACTCGCTTGAAGGTTTTGATATTATAGTTTAGATTTATGTTTGACATGAGATTTTATTATAAATGGAGGCTGCTCTAAGTCTAAAGCTGTATTGTGTTTGGAACAAAATCGCTAAGTCTTATGTAAATCGTGGAGCTCCTCTAGATACTCTTTATCCACTCTTTAAATATATTCGTAAGCACAGTCGTTGCCGATATTTGAAAAAATGAGGCTGTTGCTTAACACTTCTATTTCATCATTAGCACGTCTCTTAAGGTAATAAAATTTAGTGAAATACGAAAAAAAAATTCGATTATTAACTAGAGTGCAATTGACGTCATGTTTTTATACGTAAAACTTACTTTTTTAAGAACTAAAATCTTTATGTCACGTGCTTGGGGGCTGGAATTATTAAAATGACAAATTTTAATGAAACGGTAGTCACTAACTGAAATTTTCTTCCTCCTTTTTTTATTTTATTTCATCCCTTACCCCATCACCCACACCATCAGTCCAATACATACTTCCCCTCACCCTATCTTTTTTAACCACACTGCGAGAGTCTCCTGCATACCTCCTACCATCACTCTCTGTTATGCCTCGTCTCCCCCCCCCCTTTCCCTTTCACAATACACCA
>NW_019384214.1:102441-115212 GCF_000648655.2 Copidosoma floridanum
TATTTTTTTTTTTTTGATGTATGATTTAGAAAACAAATACATAATTTATGAAACAAATACATAATTGAATGTATTATTAGAGAATACATTTAAAAATGGAATGTCATAGTTATGAACCACACCATAAGTATAAGAAACTGAGTTTCTATTGTCGGCAGTTCTTGTAGCAGAGTGGGTAAGGTACTGGACCCATATACAGGAGGTCAAGGGTTTAAATCTCTTTATTGGAAAATGTTTTTTTATTTTTATAGAATTGTAAAAGAAAAAGATTCAAAGTCAAATGAAAATTATTGTGGGAAAATAACATAAAAATTTGTTTAAAAACTAATTGCTTGGGAGTGTGAAGGAGAATGGTGGGTAAAGGTGTGCAGAAGAGTAACACGGCACGGTTAGCCGATATACATATATAGTGGGGGGAGGGGAAGTGTGTAGAGAACAGTAGATGAGGGGGACAAGATGAGGGGGAAAACTTAAGAGAAAGAGACTTCGGGTGAACCACTTCCGTTTCAAAAAAAAAAATCTATCGGTTTTAAAATTCCAGCCCCCCGAGTAACGCGACATTAAGAACTTCGTCCAAAAAAAATTATCTTTTTTAGTGTCGTCCTACGGACTGTGCCCTCCAATATAGTCAAGCGACTTTTGGCGCTCATCCTCTTTTTTGTTATATCATGATTGTTGTTACTATTATCCTTACAAAATTACTATTACCTTATTACCTATATAATTATAACGTTCTTATTATTACACAATTGTTATTATTTTTATTATCATCATTACTCTGCATTTGTTGTTAATTTCATATTATACTTTTTATTCTGTATTCCTTTTTATTAGTTTTTTGCTTGGTACGGAAATCACTTGTACGTCGCGTGTTTTCTGGGGACTCACGACCCGTAGAAATTGTTTCCACGATGATTAACAGGATGTTAACTAAGTGTCTTGGTGTCCTCTTCTGTATTTCAAAGGATATTGGCTGAGGCGCTGAGGGACTCGTTGCTGTAGTCCCCTCTCTCTCTGCGTTGTCTCTGCGTAGACTGCCTGCGAACATTCTATAACGTATTAGTAGTAGAGCCCTTCGATGGAGAAGGCACTTATACATAAAAAAAAGCTCCATGCCAAATTTATTAACCCTGTGATACATGAAGCTGTAAGCTCTGAGTTGCCAACCCTGGTTCATGCCTCTTCTAATAAACGTATAATTATAATAAACGTATATTTTTTTTTAATTATCTTGCTTTCCTTTTTGTCCAGATATTATTACCTATTTATTATTTTCATTTATGTAAGTACTATTTGTACGTTTTAAAATTTTCTATCGCAAATATGTTTTTTTTTTTGTCATTACTTATTTCACATCGGTTATATACGTGTGAGTATGAGTTGGTTACTGAGTACGTGAATGATCGGTTATAATATTGTGGGCCCCATCTTGCCTACGAAGTCATATAACATACTCATAAAAACTGTATAGTCAGATAATTTGACGATCGGTTATCTTACATTTGACTTGTATTTTGGTAGTGACGAGCTTGGAGGTATGAATTCAAAAGAATCATTTTATGGTCGTGCATTCCTCACTTACGTTTAGACCTGTGTCGTACATTTTTTTTAGTATTTTTTTTATCTTTTGATTTTCTGATACTATATTTTTTTTTGCTACTCACTCTCTCTTTTCTCTAACATGATGAGGTGTAGGATAGGGATTATATGGATATTTCTCGTTTGCTTTTACTCTTACCACCACGCCGTGGACGCATTTGCTAATTTCGTTCATTGCTCTTTCACTGTTTTTCCCCTCAAAAAACAAAACTTCCATTTCTCCTTTTTGTGTTTTTTTATTTTTTTGGTTTCTGGAGAAAGTGCGCTTTCTAAGGTGTTCGCGCCGTCGCCTGAGTTTCCAAAGCTAAGCTATGACACTGCTCATGTGAGAAGATGATTTTTCGTACCACGAGAAAATCTATGTGCTGCCCTTATGGACGCAATTCTGCAGGAGCAGCCCACGTGCACTAATGCATAATGTCGTTGTGTGGGTAGTGGTTTTAATGATTACAAGCATTCTTGCCTTTTTCTTAGTGTTGTAGATCTCTATGCCTTCTTTCTAGTATCGACGCCACTGTTTGAACGAGGGTGGGCTGGTAACGAAGTATTGTCATCCAAGAGGTGTTTCAGGATTCCACGAAGGCTTTCCAGCTGTCCTTCGACGGCCGAGTCCTGAGGAAACACTGCCAAACGCTGGGTGGGGTTGATTATTCCTTTTGAGGTGGACGGTCCAACGAACGGACTGTTCGATTTTTTATACATGGCAGTCCATTCTATATCTCATGACAATTATGTGTGACATTTCAGGTGTTGTGGTTATCAGCATATCATGATGATAGGGGTGGGATTGTTTTTGATGGAGAACAACAGAAGGAAGGAAGAAGAGAATGTTCAATCTCTTATACTCGACGTAGGCTCGTGGGCCTTTTCAAAAAATAGTTTAATTTTTTTGGCAATTGCTTTATTTTTTCTCATTATTTCTCCATGCTCTTCTCTACCTAATAATCATTGCTAAAAATTTTTTTTTTTCTACAATAATGAAGTCAATCGGGAATTAAAGAAAGTTGTTATTTGTTCATTCCTATTTTCTTCTGCTGATTTCACATTAACGTTTCTTTGTGTACTTCTCGCATAAAATTATTTTAATTTACAAGTGTATGTCAGCCTATACGTATGTTTTTTCTTTTTTATTTGTCTTTACTATCCATGATCTGTATACTTGGTCTGTGAGTTAATTTTACACCTATTCAGTACGTCTACTCACTAGAGAGTGCCACACGTGTCCCTCATTCGCTTTGCTTTTTTTTTCATTCACATTATATCAAATGACTAGTAATTAGTGTAATTAATGCTTTGTTTATGCGTACCTCCCTATTATAAATGTTGTTTTTTTTTTTTGCAAATCTAAGTCTAAAGTATGTAAATATCTAGTTTGTGGCGCGTCTGGGGGCCACGAAAAATAGTTTTATCGTAAACCTAATTAATCCCTCTCTTCTTGTCATATTTTTGCGCTGCGTCCAGGGGCCGCGAAAACCTTAGAAAACTGAGTTTTTGTACGTATTTTATAAATAGTCTTTCTTTACAAGGAGGTTAGTTAGTTGTCAGAATATCTGTTGGCTGCGCAATAATCACTTATTTCATATTTTCTTTTCGTATGATTTGTTGCTCACTCGCAGTTGTTTATCCGAGGGCTGCGAATGAATGAAAACTAACGCTTTTTCCTAAATATATATATATGTATTTGTATATATATATTATACACGTATGTTCCTGTTCATCCTGTCTTCCTATGCAATATACTATGTTAGTATACTAGCTTTATTTTTCTTATATTCTGTATTTCTTCTGTCATTATTATTATTATTATAATTGTTTTAATTATTATTAATATTACTATCATTATTAATAATATAATTGATATTGATATCACTATCGTCATTATACTCTCTTCAGTCAATAGCTTACCGTTGCTTTAAAGATCCGGTGAGGTGGTGGTTCAAGTAGGGGCCTTATGCTCTTTTCGTTGGGCTCCCACACGTCAATCCTTATTTCCGGCCTTCCGTCTACATCTCGCATTTTAACGTCAATCATTACTAGAGCCCGTAGTTCATCAGACCTGCCCTCTAATAAATCATGTATGTTTGGCTCTTCTTGTTTATTTGACTCGATTAGATTCGTTACCTGTTCTTTTTCTTCATGGTTGCAACCAGCTGTGTCTACGAGTTGCATTATCTCATCTACCCGTTTTTGTTTCTCTAACTCTTCTTTATCTTTTGTAAAATGTTCTGTTGTTTCTTTATCAATTCCCATTTCTTCATTGAATAACCTTATTACCGCTCCCTCCAAGCTTTCGACGTTGTCCCCTTTAACGTCTCCTAAGTGCTTCCGATAAATTTCTTCGTAATCTAGCAGCTCTACTTCCGAAACAGGCACGCATTTTATCTGGTCACTTGTATTAATGCATTCTGCGACTATTTATCCATTAATATTTTTGGCTATAAAATTTCTGAACAATATTTCTTCCTCCGTCTTTTGGAGGGGTATCCAGCCACTTTCTTCTTTATTCATGCTTTCCTTTATTTGCGCGTAAATTATTTGTCTTGATTTTAAAGGTACTTCAAAACACTCAGGCTTTAACAGCAGTACCTCTACATTATTCAATTTAATCATATTCTCTTCTTCAGCGGCGCTCATCTGGCCCCGGTATCGCTTAAAAATATACCACCCGATGATTTCTTCCACGTCAATTGGGAAGTCATGGGGAATGATATGTAATGTGCACTCTAATCCATGCAACTGAGCCTGTACTGTCATTTCCATAACGGTTGGATGTGTCCCTGCTGTAGTTATTGTATGAGTCTCCCTTGCCCCGATTGTCGTTGTAATTATTGTTTCTGGGATTGTAATTATCATACCAATCGTTGTAATTATTGTTTCTATTATAGGCCTCTGTGGCAACAGTGTTATAATTATTGTAATAATTATTGTAATTATTATCATTAAAGTTATCATTCTTGTCATTGTAGTTGTTATTTCTATTATTGTAATTGTTATTTCCGTTATTGTAATCATTATTCCTGCTGTAGTAATTACTATTCCTGTTATAAGGCTCTATTGGGCCATTGTTGTAGCCCTTGTTATAATTATTGTAATTATTGTTGTGAGAAGTATTATTTCCATTTTTGTAGTTATAGGCGTTTATGTTTGTATTAGTGTTGTCTATGGGTTGGTTATGCACCCCGTTTTGCTGTCTCTTGTCTTCGTCCCTGTCTTGCTTGCGTAAGCGGCAGTCTGTCACATAATGTTCCGGTCTCTGACAGTAATTGCAATTTCCTTTCGGTTCTCTCCCCTTATCTCTTGAACTTTTTTTTTTTTTTATTACCACTAGCAGTTTTTGGCATTCTTCAACTGAATGCCCGGTTTATCCGTTGCAAAATATACAGCGTTTTTCGTTTGCCGCTGCAGCGCCTTGTACTTTATCAGTGGTTTCTGCCGCATTTTCTTCTTTTTTTGTCAGATTTACTAGTGGCCTTCACTCAGTTGTTGTCTCAGTTATTGTATGTGGGTAGTGCACATACTGGTACTGTAAGCCCTAAACTAAGGTTGCTCTCAATTTTCAGTGCCTCTACGATTGCTTCGCAGAGGGTCCTCGGGTTGAGACTAGTAATTTTTTACTTGAATGTTGGGCGTAGACTATAAGAAAATAATTTTACTGCCTCTGCTTTCACGCTTTTCTTCAGCATTTGTTTTTGGATAGGCAATAGGTTTGGGTTCGAATTGTGTAGCATCGTCAATCTATGGTACAAATGTTGCCCCTCCCACCATAGTCTTCTATTGACTCGTTGTTTTACTGCTTGATTATTTTTAGCCTTGCCATTAGAATATCCGAGTTGTTTATGCTTCCGTACCTGTTCGAAAGTTCCTGAAGGAATTCTGGCACCGTTTTAAACTGGGCAAGTCTTGGAATAAATGCTTGGCTGCTTTACCTTTCAGTCTGTTGGCGAGGGTACCCCAAAAAAAAAACTTGCTCTTCGGCTCTATTTGCCGTGCAACCATTTGCACCATTCTGCCGAACAGCGGTAGGTTAATTGGGTCCCTGTCGAAGAACGGGATGTTGCTCGTCATATGGCAGAGTGTCAGTAGAATATTTTGTAGTGGTCTTAGTGTGCTGTTTTCATCGCACCCGATATAGGCTCTCTCCTCACCTAGTTGTTAGTATAGAAATATATCATCTCGCTGCTTTTGTTTGAGTGATTGTGGAACATTCCAAGTGGGTTGGTCTCCATACGTGGGGCGAGCCGCCGATGCAAAAGCCGCCTTTTTTATCCACTCTAGTTCTTCGCTGATCTCTCTGATTCTGCTCTCCAGGTGACGTCTTCCATTGTTTTCTTTTAACGTTCTCTTCATTCCCCTCCAGTCATCATGTATAGCCGACGAGGTAGGCCACCCAAAAATATCTGTATCTCCTGGTATTCTTAGTGGGCCCATTTCTTTCGCCTTGGTCGCAAAAATTTCTGTAGTTCCCCAATATTCGATAAGTCCTATTCGTTTCATACTGCTTTATTTCTCTGTCTCTATTTAGTCTATCCCCGCTTGTATCATTCAGTTCATTTCCTTTGTTTTTGTTTGCCGTTGACCCGGTTTCATTTATTGTTGTAGTTGCTTTGCCTGTTGGGTGGACTATTTCTTTTCTCTGGTTTTTCTTTACTTTTGCCTTCATTGAAGCGAAGATCCCCATTACTACTGCTCTAGTTTCCTCGTCCAACGCATCTAATTTTTTGCACCCGCTTGGTTCTGATTCTAATTCTAGCATTTGCTGTTCTGTGTCTTCTCTTTGTTTTTTTCTATTGAATATGTCACATATCTCTACCTTATCGTTTAGTACTTCGTCCCTGTTATTCGCAACATCATAGTTCGTGCTAACTAAAACAGACATGTTTGCTGTATCTCTGGTTTTGATTTTCTTAAGTGTATCTGTTTTGCTCACACAACATACCCTGTTCTTATTTGAAAAATTTGGCTCACTCTGAGTCAGTGCGGTAGGCTCCGAGTGAGTGTAAATGCATGTGATTATTGTCGTTGTGGATATAATGCTTCTGGACCCCCTTATTAAAGTTCGCTGCACTTGATGTTAATTTTCGGGTTTTCGATATATGGTACTTTTCACCTAGATGCGGCTGCTAAGAGATAACAGAGGGTAGAGGGTTTACCAGTTTCCGGTGACTAATCTGATTTATGATATTCTGCTTATTGAAACTCTGTCCTCTTTCCCCTTGGGTCTCTGCTATTTCCTGTTTTCAACCGACTCTTTGAGTTTTTTGCGTTATGAATCACTGATTTTCTCCCTGTTCTCAAATTCTTTTATCACGTGAATTGTTTTTCCAACAAAAAATTTTACTTAATCAATGTATTTTAAGTCTATTTTATCGCGTGATTTATGTTTTTCGTTTAGGTAAAAGACCCTCTAAAAGGGGGAGCAGACGAGATAATGAATTTATTTAAATAATCCATATAAATACGGCGGATAAATAATATATATATATAAAATCCAACACTCTTATCTTTACCTAATTAGTGCCTCTCCTATTTTGTCTTGGAAGTAAGTGATACAATTAATTTTATTAAATACGTACTCACGTGGTATTCGATATGCACACTAATAGGAATACAATTTCTGGGACCATTTCCCTTGCCTCTTGTCTTCTTGATCCTGTGATTATCAGCGATTGTTACCCTAGTTTTCCTGGTTTCTGGGCTGCTGTTACCACTGCTTGTTCACTGGTCCTGTTGCCTTTGATCGGATCCTCGGCTTATTAATTTGAGATCGTCGTATTTTCGCGGCACTGCACTACGTGTGCTTCTCGGCGGAATTTTTTTTTGTAACGAGTACAATGAGAGAAAAAAAATTCCGACTCTTACCGTACCCCACACTTAGAACCACAACTGTTACGTAGAGAAGATATTGGTAAGAAGGTGCTGCGCGAGAATGATCAACACTTATTATTTCAAGGACCTTTACTCAAAATACCGTAATCATAGGCAAGATAGCCCGTGTGTTCCCTTCAAAGGCTCGTCGTGAACTTCCCCGATAGACTCTCTCCTTGCTCGCACTTCCGTTCCCTTGGCCCTAGGGCCCCTTGTTACGAGGTTTAAGGAGAGGGAGCGTAGAGTAATTTTCATTATGAAGCTTTGGCAAGCTTACTCCAAGTACCAAAAAATTTTCATTATGAAGCTTTGGCAAGCTTACTCCACACTTATTTACTTTACTTCAGTGCATGTGTTTGTAACTTTTCATCAGTTCTAAATTGATAAAGACAATCGTTGCAAGTATACATATTATTATTATATTTTTTGAAGAACTTTTCACAAGCTTACAGAAGTCCTTATTTTACAGGCAATGGTACTTTATATCGTTATTAGCAGATCAGCAGCATTTCAGCATTGAAAAAAGTACCATCTTTCTTGTTGATTTTTTGTTGTTGCTTTTTTTGATTTTCCTTTACTATGCGTATTAGTATAACCGTTTTTAATAAGCAGCAAATAAATAACAACAATTAACATACGAATAAACAAAAGTTAACCCAATGTGTTTGTCCCTTTTTTTTCAATGTCAAATAAAGGGAATAGCTTTGAATTGTTTTAACTTTTCTAAAAAAAAAGAATTACCTCAATAAACACATCATCACACTCAATTTTTGTAACTTTTCAGCCTGCACTCGAAACTTTATTCCCTTGAAATTTTCACTATTTTCGTGTTTTGTATACTTTGATACTTGTGCATTTTTGTTCACCAAATGTAAAGCTGACAAAATGGCTCGTTTAAAGCATTACTCATCTACATTCTCTTTATTTACGCAAGTTTTTTTTCTTGATAGAAGTTAGGAGTTCTATGTAACAACAGTTACTCTTTGCATGATACTCGTTTACATCTATTACTAAATTTAACATCAAGCATAAAGTCCAACCAGAACCGTGCTTTTTTGATTTTTTTATGTCTGCAAAAACGTTCTCTTGGACTTTTTTTTACAACTATTTATGTAGATTTGTTGTAAGAGAAATGCAGTATAACCAAGCAATGTTGGGATCAAAGCTGCATAGCAAACTATTCTAGATGTTCCAATCAAACTGAACTGGCGCTTTCGATCGTAAGCAGCACCGTTCAGAACGATTGGGACAAAATACAAAAAAGTTTCAACTTAAGCTCTTGAACCCAATAACTCCAAAGTATTTAGCCCCTTAGCCCAGAAATCTCAAAGCCATCAACCACCAAACCCAATTTTTTATCAACTGTTGAACCCCATTACCTTTTGCCATAAACAGTCAAACTAATTATGTGAGCATAAATCACTAGATACCCGAGGCACCTACTGGCTACTTCATTATATAATAAAATACGGTTAAACAACACTAGTGCCAATCACCAGAAAGCTAAGGGCACCTACAGGCTACTTTATTAATTAATAAAGTGGGATTAAACAACACGAGTGCCAATCACCAGATAACCCACGGGTAGCTACTGGGCATTTTATTGAAAAATAAAGTCTGATTAAACAACACAAGTACTAATCACTAGGATACTTTAAATTCTTACTGGCAGCTTTATTACTTGATGAGTAATTACTTTGTAATTCAAGCGCTGATCATAAAAGGGCACTTGTAAGAGAATTAATAAATTAATTGTTATGGGGTGCAGCCGATGCAAAATTACGAGGTGGAATTCGCAACCTCGACCGGGCCTGTGTTGCCCGGGTACCCTCGGTGACACCTCCAATAAACGGTATGCGTGGGTCTCGCTCTCTGAGACACAGCCGGGGCCAAATATCGCGATGACCTTGCACGTCGCCGCCTCTCACGACAACTTTAGCACGAGATAAAGGGGATCGGTCACACACAAAAGGAAGCACTCGCGAGTAAGTTTAAAATGGAAAATATATCCAATTAAATACATAAAAAATTACAAGTCGTACTCGCGGATGTAGGTGTGTGTTCTCGCACGTCGAGCGCGATTGCTCCGAAACCGGGCAGACCTACGCGAGCTAATCTAGGGCCACTGCCCTTTACAATAAACTGCCTGTTGGCTGGTACTTACAGCGATGCGGGGGGTCGCTCCTCATCAGTGCCTTGAATAGGCGGTAACTAGACGCTGTTAGATTGAGTACGCAGAGTCCAGTGGGCGTCCCTACTGGCTGCGTTCGGAGGTCAACGTCGTCGGGGTTGGTCTTGGCTCAACCTTGTCCGCTGGTTCAGGAGCCGGGTCACGGCAACAACACTGTACCGTGACGTCGAATTATCTCCCTCTATGGGTTGCCGATATCCACGTTATCGGTGGATCACCCAATCACTCCCACACACAAACTTTCGCACCAAAACAAACGGAAACAAGGGGGGACTGCAGAAAACACCTCACGCGCGTTCGCTGACCCAAGCTAATCTGCCGCTCTCTCGACCCTTTCTCCCGTTTCCTACGTTCCCTCCTCGCTTTCCCACTAAGGCCCTTTGACACTCTTTCCCCCTTTCCCTGCTTCCCTACCTGCCCTAGTCTACTAATGTGGCCTAATGGTGGGGCACTGTTACATAATATAAAAACTATTTAATAACGCAAGCACAAATTACTAGATTACTCTGGTCGATGAATGAATACTTTATAATATATATATAAAGTATTAACTTATAATACAAGAACCAGTAACCAGGTAAGCTGGATCCTTTTTGGGCAACTTCATTCATATACGAATCATCAATTATTAATATAAGCGCCCTACACCTGAAAACTCGGAGTGCTCCCTACAAAAATTGTATTCAATTATGAAGCCATACTTCGTAACATAAGTGCTAATCACGAGATAACTTGGGGCACTTGCTGGCATCTAAATAAATTAATAAATTACTACTTACTAAACAAGCAGCAATCATCAGGTAACCTGGGATGACTACTAAATAATGAATAAATTAATCGAAATCATGTATAATGTAAACGCTACTTACCAGGTAACCTAAGGCACTTGTTAAATATACAACGTATTATTAAAACATTACGCAATAACAAATATACTACTCAGTAGATAACTAAAGCACTTGCGTTACGAAGTAATGCTTTCTTAGCCAATAAAGTAGTCAGAAAACGTCCAGGGTCATCTGGTATCTGGCGCTTGAGTTACAAATTGACACTTTATTAACTAATCAAGTAAGCAGTAAGTATTTTGAGTTACTTGGTTATTTGTGATAAATATTGTTCATCGATTTTTTATTAATTTATCGAACAGCAAAAAGTGCCTCAAAAAACCTAGTGATTGGCACTTGTGTTGTTTAATCGTATTTTATCATAAAATAGAGTAGCTAGTAGGTGCCCCAAGTTATCTGGTGATTGGCACTCGTGATGCTTAATTGTACTTTATTAATCAATGAAGTAGCCTATAGGTACCCTGGGTTATCAAGTGATTTTCGCTCACATAATTAATTTGACTGTTTATGACAACAGATAATAATGTTGAGTAGTTCATACAAAGTTGAGTTATGTAGTTAAAGGCCTTAATATTTCTGGGCTATGAGGTTAAATACTTTGGCTTTATTTGGTTGAAGAGCTTAGGTTGAAGTTTTTTTATTTTTTTGGGATTCTGGATCCACTTTCCAATTCTGTCCCAATCGTTCTGAATTGTGCGGCTTACTATCGATAGGGTTAATTTAGTGGGATAGGGACATCGGGAATAATTTGCTATGGAGCTCTGGTTGGGATACGCTTTGAGTGATTATACGTTATACTTGTTTTCTCTGACAACTCGTTTCACTTGATACACCTGCTCTTGTTAAAAGAGATAAATTATATCATATATTTTTACGCCTAAATTAAAAATAATTTATTGTTAATCACAGCTAATGCATTAATGTAGATAAAAAATGATAACTACATTTGTTGGCAAGGTACTGAGTCAAAATTAAGTGAACCAACGTTGGGCAGTTGAAAGGCACTAGCGATCTTTGTTTTGGTGCTGAAATAGTACATATTTTTTTCTTACCACTTGATACATAAGCTTATGGGAAGAAAAAATATTACGCTGTTGTATTACATATCTAAA
The DNA here is from genome assembly GCF_000648655.2 of Copidosoma floridanum. Next base: position 114,054 of record NW_019384214.1, read on the forward strand.
TCATAAAAGAATAAGTCAGCTGGCTTGACTGACGCATGTGTGTACGTGTGTGTGTAAGTAAGAAACTCTTGCTATATTCGTTGACGAGGTAGTGTGTTAAAGACGAGTAAGCCTAGGTTGGAATAAGCTTTTGGTCATAAAATAGTATACATGTTTTCTCTGACAACTAACATCATTAGATGTGACCACTCTCAAGAAAAAAAGACATTTCACTGGTACATGATATGCTTGAGTAAAAGAAGGTGAGTCAGTGGTCACGGCAAATACATGCATGTAGGTAAGAAATTTTAACAATAATAATTGTTAAGGTACTGCCTCAAAAATGATTCAGCAAGCATTCAGCAATTAAAAAGAATACGAGGTCTCTTTGTAGTAACCAAACAGTATATGCGTTTTCTCTAACAACTCGCATCACTCGGTACACTCGCTGTCGAGAAGAAAAAAAAGTATAACGACGGTGTATTATATGCCTCAATAAGGAGCAAAAAGTCATCGACCATGATAAACGCATCAATATAGATAAGAAATAATAGCTCCATTACTTGGCAAGGTCCTGTAAAGAGTAAGTCAGCGTTGGTCAGTTAAAGGGGATATGTGGTCAACTTTTCGTAATGGTGTAGCAAGTATTTTCTCCAAAAACTTGATAAGTAATACAGTCAACCCTCTCATTTAATTCTTACTATTCAACTTTCACATTATTAGTTTGTGTGGGAAAAAAGGATGTTCTGGATCAATCAAACATATATTTAGGGGTAAAATCTGTACAAGTTTTTATTAATCATGTATAGTAGAATAAAGAAAATGTGGACAAATGTAAGTAACAAGTGTTGACGTGTTATAAAAAATTTGTTAACTTTTGTCCCTTAAGACAGCAGTCTAACATAACCCACTTTAACTAAAAGTTACATATTTTTGTTAGTCATAAATTGTATGTATCAAGTTATAATTGTTTGAAGATACTTATTTCACTGCATCAAGCTACTTTTGTCTGTGGCCCATATGTAACTAAAATTCCCAGTTCACTTTAATTTTAAATAGTTATCCAGGATCGTTAAATCGGCATAGGTTCATGATTTATCATTATCATAATTGCTGTCATCATATTTTTTAACAATAATGGTTAATATGAATAAGTCTTGGTTGAATATGAGGTGCAGCC
>NW_019384214.1:115290-150625 GCF_000648655.2 Copidosoma floridanum
TGTTACTTATATTACTGTAATTATTATTGTACAGACGACTGAGAAAAACTTTTGACGAAATATGCTTAGTAATCTATTCCCAAATAAAAAGTGTTTTCGATAATGAAGAAAGAATGAGAAGTCCTTGACTATAATTTTTTTTTGTTTAAATAGTAGCTTACTTTTTAAATGATTACCTCACATAAGGATTTTAAGCTGCTGTTTTTGTTTTAAGGTGTTTATGTTTGTATTTAAAAACCTTGTTTGATAGTCCCTTAATTAAGTTAAGGTGATATAACAATTAAGATTTTAATTTCTTATCTGATATTAACATTTTTTCATACTTATTTACAGTCATGGCGAGGATCTTATCGTTACGCCCTTTGCACAAATACTTGCTTCACTTCGTTCTGTTAGAAACAATTTTTTGTCTCTTACTAACGTGCCAACAAACAAGTAAGTAATGCTTATTTTACCTATACTTAAAACATGCAGCATGTAACTTAATATTTTACTATGTCCTTTAACTGTATTTCTTAAAATTTTTTTTTAGTCATAAAATGCATAGTCAGTAAAAGCTACGTAGTTTTTAGTTTTTTAATAAGAACGACAGAAAAGGCTAGATGACAACGAGATTATTTTTGCAATATATGGACGTTAATTTTGGCTGAGGTTCATCATAATGTATTTTACCTATTAACAAAATGATCCCTAGTCCTGAAGCTTAGAAAGCAGATGGTTCTAACATTCTGAAGTAGTAATAAAGATATAGTAGCCCATCATAACCAGTCTCCATTACCTGAACTGGTAGGGCCTTACAAATAGGGCTCTGCATCATTATATACTCTTAAAGAGGAAGAACTATGATCACTCCCTATCGATGCATACTACTTTGAATAACAATATGGATTAAATCTGAAACAAAAATAAGAAAGTGTGTATGCGTATGGGTGTACAGTAACTGGTAAAAGTACAAGTGTTGCAGTTATATCCTGTGGAAGGTAGATGCGAACAGGCAGTACCACGTTAACACGTAGGGCCACGACCTGGGGCCTTCAGACGTGAAGATGCACGAAAGCAGGTAGCGGTTTGGATGGTATGCCAAAAGGACAGAGAAGACGAGGCTGAGTCTGAAGCAGAAATGCGAGATAAGTAATTTTTTGAGAGGACTGGGTCGGAGTGGACTTAAGCAGTAGCTCATGTTTGTTATGTGGAGCACCAGTCGTTCTGTTTTGTCCATAAGATAACGCCGCGTTCGATTTGAAATCTACCACTTTCACAGGATTTTTTTTCAAGTGTTTGTTAGTAAAAGGGGTCGTTTGATTTGGAAAATGAGACAAGTTAGTGGATCATCTTTACGATAATCTCTCGTTGCCAAAGCAATAAATCTCTTGTGGTGGCTTCACAGACATACTTATCTCCGTTTCCTGATAAAATCACTTGTCTTCCTTTTAAGTTTCCTCGTGTATCGTATTACCGTACCACCTACCCAGCAAACCCCGTTAATTTTGCGAGGCGTCCATACTTACATTCTTTTATTTTGTTGATGAGCATCAAATACGATATAGCAATCCAATGGAATGCATGCGCTGAAGTAATTTATGTTAATATTAAAGTATTAAAAGTGAAAATTAAATAACAAAAAGTGAATGAGATATTATATATCTAAATAATTTTTTTGTTTTTTCTTTGTGTGAGACCCTGTTGTTAACATAAGTATAGCGTCGGATACTAGTTATCCGTTTTGATTATCGACGATTGAGCGAAACTGTATCAACTTTTCTTTATTCTATACGAGGTTGTCAATTATCATATAGAAAGTACTGATTAGAAGATGAGCACCAAATTATTATATAGTAAATCCATGATATAACCTTTTTGGACGAATTTTTAAATTGGTTATGCATCGCGTTGTATGTGAACGTGTTGGTATACAGCAAAGATAATGAGTATAAAATGAATAATACAAACAAATTTTCGCTTTGACAAACTTGGGTACTAGTTTACTAGTCAGCTGCTTCCAAAGAAAAATAGACAAGCCAACATTTTTATTTAAACTCACGATTGGATCAAGAATTCTCAGTGGTACTAGGTATATCAGAAAATAAAGGTAAATTTTGGAAGTGAAGATTTTTGTTACAATACCCCGTCACATTGATTTAATTCTGCTTCAAAGAATAGTGATAAACATGTTATATTTATAAAATCCATCTAACTGAAGTATTAGTCCTTCTCTAAAGCATGTAATATCATAACATTGTAAGGTCAAAGATTTTTTTTAATTAGCACTATAGATAAGGTTTTCATAGGTCTTATAGTGTCGATGTGCCAAAAACCTAAGTCCAAACTTGAGGTACTCTACCCCTGACTCTGCTGTTAGAGAATTTATAGGTGTAGATCTCCTACAACCACGAGCCACTATGATACATTCATTCTGAATTTTCTGAAGTTTCACAAATGCTTGTCACTACATGGAGATAGTAAGAACTCACCACATTCTAGTTTCAATCAGACTAAAGATGTGTATAGAGTTATAAGCATGCTAAGGTGCGCACCCTACCGCACTCTTCTAAGACATCCAAGTATCGATACTAGAAAGTTACACTTATTCTGAATGTATTCAGTGTAAAAAAACCTAGTGAATTAAATATCCAAAGTTATTCCTAAAAACTTTATGGTTTATGCAGAGTTAATGATTAAACAATAAACCTTAAATGATATGTTATTTACTTTAATTTTTTTCTTATTTAATATGACTAAGCTACCCATATCCAGTGCTAGGATAAGATTCCTCTTATACAGTAATTTGCAAAGGCTTTCTATTGCTGTTCCAAGAATATAAATTGCTTTACAGATGTTTATATGCATTATATATATATTAAAATATCGTCCGCGAACATAATGATTAATACACCATCATTTTGAAGATCAGAAACAAATCTCGTGTGTATTGAGAAGAGTATGGAACTCGATGCAAAATTTGAATTTTTTCTTAACTTGAACTACTTATCAGATAACATTTTGTTATGTTAAATAAACTAGTTTAGTCTTGAGCATACCATTTTCTTTAGAAGTTTTAATATGTATGACACTAAAGCAATAGGTTAGGCTTTACAACTACTCTCCTTAGGTAGAAAAACAACTCAATTATTATTTCATGTGTTGGGGAACAATCCGGTGTTCGTTAAATCATTAATTGTATCTACAAGAACCCGTTGAAAGCATTCTGGCATTGCTTGTAAAATTAAATAATCCAATTTGTCTTCACCCATTGCATGCCCTTTCATCGCTGAGTCTAGTGCATATTCTAGGTGACTATCTCCTGAGGAGAGTGCTCGCACTATTTAGCAGATGTATCTTTTAATAAGAAGCTGAGAGAAACAAAGCAGATAATGTATGAACTTCTAGAACAACTCGCTTTGTTTACTAGTTTTACATCAGTCAATACTAAGGTGTTATATGTGCTTCTGTAATTGGGCATCAAAGTATTGGATGTATTGAAACCATTGAACAAGTTAACTTTCCAAAGTTTAAGAGTATCAATAAACTAGCAGTATCCACATAATGATGTTTCTCAAATAAAAATAAAACGGTAATTTTCAAATAATTATGATATGCATTACTCGTTTTTATAACCTTATTTTAGAAAACTTCAACAACTAATGGTGCTGTTGGTGGTTTTTACCTACAGTGGCCCCAAAAGCAGTGTGTTGGATTTTTGTAATGCTTCAGACATTTTAGTGAATTAGGATCGTTCTACCGAAGATGGTTTATTTCGTGTCCCAGTCAATTACTACGTTGTGTAAGAATGTATCGATCTGAAAACTTTCTTACATAATCAAGAAATATTTTCTGCTAAAGGAACAAAAAAAAATATTACTAAAAATGTATTTATTTCTTTCAAACTACAAAAAAAAACTTGATAGGTGTTACGGGCTCGAGCGCTAAGAGGCCGTAACGCTGTTTGGAAACGCCATGTATTTTTGTTTGAGGTGGCTTGGGCGATTTCTATTGGCTTGATAAAACTTCTGAAATTCTGTAATCATGCAAATAAAGTATGCCAAATTTATTTGCGATAAGAAAATACTGGAGTCAATGACTTTATTTTTTCGCAATTCGCTACTGAAAATTCACCAATTTAACACCTCCTTTTACGGACAGTGGACTCAGAAGTAAATTACACAAACTTTTATTATTAGTACATGATGTTTATGTAAAAACTAGTTAAAAGTTTTAAGAAGAGTGCCTTTATATCAGTTATAATGACATCTCATCAAATTTCGTAATCCTGCTATTTTTCTGAAACAAAATTTGAAAATCATCATTAAAATTTTTTTTTTGCAGATCCACCAAGACCCAAATGTTATTAGTTTATTTGGGTCACGGTAATAGTAAAAAAATATTTAAACACTCAAAAATCCATTTTAAATTTTTGTCTATTCTTAGCCCTATATTATGCAAGTTCTTGTTGAATAACTTATTTATACATTTTTATGGAATGTGCGTTACGAGGAAGAATAAGTTGACCTTAACCGTGTTAGTGTGGCCCTAGTATCATTAGTGACACCTCCTGTAAAATGATGCGCCAGACTTGCCTACCAAAACCTTGCGCCACGTATCACTGGGACCAGGTATCGCAGTGACAGGTGTCATTGCTTCTTGTGACGATCTCAACACGATACAGGGGAGAATATTGCACACCTAGAAATTAGCATTCGCAAGTAATTTTATACGAACAATAAATATGTTTTATATATAACAGACAATAAACATGCGACAATACAAAAGGTATTCACGGTTGTAGGTATCTGTGTGTGTGTGTGTGGGCACGCGCGTGTGTGTATGTGTGTGTACTCACATTGAGTGTGAATGCTGGACAAGCTCGCAGCGCAAGATTGTGGCAAGAGCAGATGCACGTAGGCTTAAGAGGGCCGCTGCCCTTTACATTAAACTACCTGCTGACAGGTACTTACGTCGCATCGCTTTAGTATCGACTATCGAGGTTACTAAGGAGTGATGCGGCGTATACGCTAAGGGCAGTAGGCGTCCCTACTGACTGCGTTTGACGGCCGTGGCTGTGGGCGTTGGGCTAGGGTCAACCTTTGGGATATTAGCCTTTCCATCTTTTGTAGAGTTCACTTGAGACCATGGCAGGATAGAGGAGATATCTAGGATCATCACACAAAAACGCAAGAGAGAGTACATGCTTTACAAAAATGCCACAACATCCCCAAAAATAAAATTAAAACTGCTTCGCAAGGTAAAGAAAAAGGCCCAAGCTAATCAGGCACTCTCTCGACCTTTCCTTTTTCTCTTCTCTTTTCTCTTACCCCTTTTTTACCTATTCTCTTTACCTCTTTTTCATCTTTTCTCTACTTATCTATACTACTAGAGGTGGCTTCATCATGTTATCCCCTGACTACGTGTATGATACCAGGGTGTCTAACTGTACCTCCTAGGTGCCATCTGAAAACAACTGTAGCAAAACTTTTATTGGGGGAAAAGAAAAAAACAGATATTCGTAGAAAAAGAGGTCATCATTTATTGCCATCAAAAATAACAAAAAAAAAAAAAAAAAAAAAAAAAAAAAAAAAAAAAAAAAAAAAAAAAAAAAAAAAAAATTAAAAAAAAACACGTTTTCATCCTCTGTGGAGAAGATAAAAGAAAAAAAAGAGAGAGAAAATTTGGCGGGGCGATCTATCCATGGCTGCTTAGTGGCAGAGCTTTTACGGAATCACTTACGGACCCAGATCTCGTTTATGTAGGCATACTTATGATACTTGATATACCTCGGGCAATCTGTAAAGCGCTTAATACCCCTGAAGCCACACATTCAGCAGCGGTCAACTGGTGTTCCATGTTGCCTTGGCCTCTACTATCCATGCTTCTATTATGAGGCGTTTGTCCTCTTAATGGAGTTGCCAAACCTAAGCCTCTGCCTCTTGACATTTGTGATACACCTGTTCGAGAGATCAAGCAATTTTGCGCTGACGCTCCTCCTCGTCGAGCCCTGTCTGCGTCTCCCTTCAGGTTTAAGGGAAGGTCACAAAATTATGGCAGCCGATAGCAACCATCTTTTTGGCTTCTGCTGATATGGCCATAAGGCCGTGCTTACGGAGAAAGGCCTAGACATCCGTAAACAAGGCTATTACTTCCTGGTGATTCTTAGCGACCTGGTCGAGGATCTGATCTAGGCACCTATGAAGGTCCATTCAAGTTGTGGCTGGACCCTCCATTACCTTCAATTCCGCTGATTTGGCAGAATCTGGCTGTTTTAAGTCTTTCGCGGTTTCTAAAACTGGCACTAACTGTCGGCAAGGTGTCGATCTGAAGGTTGCGGAGAGGCTTAATGACTGATCGCAAGCTTGAGACCCTTCAGATACTGAGGTATCGTTAAAAGGCTTCGATGAGTGTCAAGACCTCCTCCTGGTTCTGAGCCTATCGGAGGCGCCTTAAAAGAGCACTGAGACTAATTGATTTCATCTCACTGTATATTACGTCCACCCCCCGCCCCCAAAAAAAATAGGTGTGGGTCTTGGAACCCCCGACAGATATAAGACACTAAAAAATACGTTATTAAACATGGTGGTATTTGATTGTCTATGATAAAGTAGTTTTTATAATTTTCTTACTAATACATAAAGCAAAGTCGCTCAAACCGTTGTAATCGCTAACCATGAAAACTACACAGCCAATCTTGATAAAATTTTGCATACTGATTCGTCACACTTCCTACATGGCTAAATTATAGTTTTTATCTTAAAAAATTAATAACAATAGTAAAATATAGCAAAAGTGTTGCTGCTCTATTGAGTGCGTCTACGAGACAAAGTTAATTAATATTTTAAATATCAAATTTTGAGGGGTAATGGCACAAAAAAACTACTGAATTGACAAATAGTTAACAAAAAAACTCATACAAAAAAAAACAATTTTAGTAAATTGTTTTAAGCGTAGGTTGCGAATAAATAACGTGAAGTAAATAAAAAATGCACTTAATATAAGCCGTGAATGAACATATATTTCGTGGCTCAAAAGAAAAATCTTGAAGACAAGAACCTAAGAGAAAAAAAAATAACGAATGATACAAATCAGTGAGGTTAAAAATTATTTTGAGATCACATTTCCTAGAAATAAGAGTGTACACGTATGTTAGTGTAAACATAACATACACATGTGCCTCTACACGAGTCTCGAAAAACTCTCGAGTCAACTCGCGGATTTTTGCCGTGCTTTATTTGCAGTAGGCCAAGTTCCTCAAAGACGATACAAATGATGATGACGGTAAGGTAAATGAAAACGTTAGAAAACTTGAAACGAAAAAAGTGACACCCAGATGCCCATGTTCGTGATAATGATGAGGAAAATAAGAAAGCCAATAAAATACAATTGTAGACCGCTCTGTATAGACAGATAGTTCGGAACTGACCCAGCCTACCCACCTAAAGTAGTAGCAAGCCTCCCCTTCCCTCTGAATCCTTCCATCCACTGCAGTCGTCAGAAAACATCAGTGTCCTTATACCTCATGCGGAAAGCCATGAAAGAGTGAGAGAGAATGATATGAAGCAATTAAGAGAGAGGGAGGAACCTGTGACCTCAGAGCGCCAAGAGAGAACAAGAGAGATAGAGCTATAGTATGCATGACAGATTAGTGGAGAACGATTAGACAAAAAGAGAAAACTCTAGCCAATAAGAGAAGAGAGAGAGATAGAATAAGAGTTAGAGAGAGAGAGAGAGAGCGATTAAATGTACTGACTTAAACGAAAGTAAAAAAAAGATGAAGATACAAAAGAAATTGACCTGTGCCTGCATGTAAGAATACGTAATGATTTCTTCGTCAGCTTAGTGTGCTGCCATTTTCGGCATGCTGCGAGGTGGATAATCCACCGCTTACGAGGCAGCCTACAAATTTTAGTCGTCTTCGACTGAATAAATAGCAATAAATAAACTAAAAGTTTCGTAAAATTATGATTTCTTTTTACGTTGGTTTAGTAGGATTTACTAGGTGGCGTTAAAATAAAATTTAAGCTATCTGCAATAGAACTAATAATGTCTGGTTATTATATGCCAAGCAAAGCACTGAATACTGCGATCAATCACCGACAGTGTATAAAGCATAGATGGGTGTCCCAGCTGCCAACAACTCTCTTCTTTAATGAACAGGCCACATTAATCAAACTTCATCTTGAACCACAGGTATTGCCAAGTACCTCTAATGAAAAGGTGTTCTAAATGCTAACATCTCTGATAAAATACCAGGAGATTTATCTAGGCAGAGCACAATCTGCCCTAGCATTTTGGGGTCATGTCCTTAGCAAAAGGGACAGTCTTGAACGTGCAAGCATCATGAACCAATTACCCCACCTGAGATCACCAAAACAACTACGTCTGCCAAAAAAATGTGCTTTAGACCTCAGCGTCTCCAGCATAATACCAGAAGACGTTGAGAAAAAGCCCTACACCTAGCTCCAACACTTTAAATGTTGTAGTTTTTCGTCCGATCAACCTGGTGCTGTGATAACAGGCTACAGAAGGTGACCCTGATATATAGAGGCCTTTACGTTTGCTGCAAACTTCAGTTTGAAAAAGGTCAAGCTCACCAGTCTTTTTAAGGGTCATTAGACGTCAAATTACCTTGCCAACAAATATTTTACAACTTAATGAATAATGTTGGCAAAAAACAGCCTTTAGAGTCACAAAAGTCTAAACCATGCTAAAAGATACGAGAAGGCAAATGAGAAGAAAAACTACAAATGTATCTAATGTATACAATTTCACGCGTCAAAAAACTAATGCAGAATATCTATTGAGATTGAAGCAGCAGCATCAAAATCGACAAATAAAGAATTTATTGTGTGAGAGATCAGCTATTCGTTATAACCCTCACAATAAGAAGGACCGCTAGTTATTTTATACTTTTCTATTATTAAGCTAAAGGCCGAAGATCCAAAAAAGCCTTGCCAAAGATACCAGTGGGTTGTTTAAATAAGTTACAGTAAAAAATCAAGCTTCACAGATAAAGAGCTGGTCTTGAGAACTAAATGATATATCTTAAGCAATTTAACTAAACGGAATAATAATGTAACGTTCATTACATAAAATTTGAAAGAATATCTTCGTTTATATAAGTAAATGTAGTAAAAAAAAGTCATAAATAAAAATTACAGAGAAGAAGTCACTGAGTTATAACAACTACGGTCTCTAGACTCACACGTTCAGTCGTATAAGTAGCACCAACAGTAGTAGCTCTTGTTTAGATTAGTCGTCTTTAAATCACTTTTTTTTGTGAAGCTGATAATCACGAAAGCGAATATGATTGAGTAGATGACTCTTGAAACTAGGCATATAATAGTGAAGCCAGATGTTTGCAGGCAAAGTATTATGTTCTCCAGCTGCTCTAGCAGTAAAAGATGCTCTCAAGGTTTCAAGAGATGCACTTCAGATTAAGAGCTCTTTAGTATTAGACCTCCTTGATCCAATTGTTTCCAACAATGGTTCCTTGAAAAAAAACTTGTTAATTATTGTGGCTTTTTTAACATGAGAAGTTTAGCTAGGAGAGTAAGCATTATGTTTCTATGTGTTAAAATCTTTAACTTTTAGTTTATCGGTTTTGATATTTACTACTAACCGAAGATCTGAATTTTTACATATATCTAGTGTAGTCATAATTTATGCTTGAAGTTCATATTATAGTAAAGTGCAGTATTTTAGTTGTAGATGTACTAGTGAATGGACTTAAAGAAATCTAGTGTCTTGAGGTATGCCATCTTTCACGCGCTTAAGTCAAGCTATGGCAGAATAACAGCTAGCTGTGACAGCGGTACAATGAGATCTTCTAATAAGAAACGAGTCTAGAGTGACTTCAAGCAAGCAACGTTATTGAGCCAATGGGAGTAGTCGTATTCCCTTTTACCAAGATTGATAAGAGAAAAGAGTCCATCACATAAAAAAATTTGTAAAAGCTGTACACTGGGAAGCATTAGCAAACAAATTTTTTTGTGCAAAACTATGAGGGTGTTGCATCCCAAGTTAACACAGACGAATCATATTATACGTTAAAACGTAATTCATCTGTCAAATTCATACAAGACGTATTATGTAAATATACAAGCTTATGTAAAAAGTTGATTATACGTCACTTGTATTCCAGTATGTTTGTTAGCTTTAATGTAAATCTTTTATCATATGCTGACATAGAATACCATCAGCCTCATTGCAAAAATGCATGGATATATTTAAATTTTACGTGACATGTATAAATGCATAAATTGTATTGTATGCATAAATGTATAGATAACTTGCACATTGGTTGTTTATTCTAGTAATGCAAACAAATATAATAATTTCAAATACCACGATATTTCATTATACTCCAAATAAATTGTAAAATCCCCAAAAGATTTGTTTGCCAAATTTGTAAGATTATTAACCACACTTCAAATTGCATTTAGTGTTTCATTCATTGCTTGTAGTACAGTCAATAAACCGGGATTTAGTGTCGATAGTGGAAAAGTTGCGGAACAGCACCGATTTTGATAAAACTTTTTGTAATTCTCATCTAGAGAGTATTTTCGATCGCTGATTACGAATCTGATGTCAGATTACACGAATTATGCTACCTATCCCCCAAATCGGACCATTTTGGGCCGAAATTTCAATTTTTTCAACACAAAAATGGCAAACGGAGTATTTATCATCCAAACTGGGCTCTAGGGGGTATTTTTGTTTAAGCACACTGATTTTTGTATTAAATAAATTAATTTTTATTATAAAGCACGAATTTTAAATAACCACTATTTATATTCTCGAAAATATTACAAATTTATATTCCCAAAAATATTACAAATTTACGCAGAAAATATAATAATCCCTTTGACAATACTCCCTCTGCCATTTTCGTGTAAAAACAATTGAGATTTTGTCCAAAAATGGCCCAATTTGGGGCGTACGTAGCATAATTCGTGTAATCCGACATCAGATTCGTTATCAGCGATCAAAAATACTTCCTAGAGCACAGTTTGGATGATAATACTCCGTTTGCCATTTTTGTGTTGAAAAAATTGAAATTTCGGTCCAAAATGGTCCAATGTGGGGGGGGGGGTAGCATAATTCGTGTAATCTGACATCAGGTTCGTTATCAGCGATCGAAAATATTGACTGGATGAGAATTTTGGGCCGAAATAAGCGTTTTCGAAAAATTGTTTTGTCACCTCCGCGGTTGGGGCAGTTTTTTGGGGTACAAATGTCCCCCGCTGGGTTTCTTTGCCCCCCCTCCCATGACGAGGTTGAGTTAACTGAATGTTCCTTAGGGTCCTACGAGCACATTACAAAAACTTTTATCAAAATCAGTGCTGTTCCGCAACTTTTCCACGTATTCCGGCTTATTGACTGTACTATTGTGCGAGCTGTAACTATCACTGATCCAAAAAACTTAATTGCACTTGTCAGAAAAATGCGATTATTACCGTTGTAAGTAGTAAGGAAAAACTTTTTTCAGACAGTTTTAAAGATATATGTCATACGGCTGGCCCCGGAAGCGTGGCCTGGGGACCGTTTTTTTCCAGGTGTCACGTGACGGGGGCAGGCGGGAAGAATGGACCAATAACCCAATACGAGTTTTGCATGTAATTTAAATATAATTACCGACATTTGTCGGTAATAATATTTTTTTGCAGACGTTACGTGACCCAATAACCTAATAAGGCGTGCGCGGAAAAAGGCGCAAGGTATCGGGCATAGTTTTAATGTTGCTAGGATGGTAACATCAATTTTTTTTTCCAGCAGAGAAAAATTGTTGTTACTGTTATTGCTTGGTCAGTGATTTTTTTTTTCTTTTTAGTGGAGTAAATATTGAGGGCTCCATGATTATCAGCTGTACCTGTAAAAATCGATAAATTTAATAGTTCAAAAATACATCTAACGCTACTACCATTTTTCTTGCTAAAAATTTGAAATTATTGTGATGGTAAAGGGAGTGAATGGTGAGCGAGGTTTCTGAAATAAAAACATTTCAAATTTATTTAATTCATAATTTGTAGAAGAACACACTTAAGGTTTACATATAAGTTAATATAAATTTTAAAAAATGTGCTATTCTATGATTACTCTTAAGTTTGCTAGTTTGAGTACATACGTTGCATACAATACGATTATTTTAAAAATTCTTACGTCTAGAGATACGATTGAAAAAGGTTTCAACTATTTTATCGTTGGTGAGAGTATCTGATGAAAAAAATGAACAAAACATGCCTAAAGAATAGTTGCTGCACATGTAAAATAGAAAATCAAAACAGTTACTTCTGCAAACGCTAGAATTGATATTTTGAAGCTGTTTGCTAGTTTCAGTACATATGTTGCTTACAGTACGATTGATTTTAAAATTCTTACGTCTAGTTATACGATAAAAAAGGTTACAGCTATTTAATCATTGGTGAGAGTATCTGAGGAAGAAAATGAACAGAACATGCCTAAAGAATAGTTGTTGCACATGAAAAATAGAAATCAATGCAGTAATTTTCGCACACGCTAGGATTAAAATTTTAAAGCTGTTGTACATTCCAATGATAAGTAACACAATTTCTTTTGAGTCTATCGATGTGATAGGGTACCATGGGAGGCAGACTATAGCTGTCAAAGTCCATTCCATGACCTTCAATATCGACATATATGGCTACCCAATGCGTGCCTGGCTTAAAACTTTTATCGGTATTAATTATGAGAGCGCGCAGTCTCGCCCAAACCAAAGGTAACTGATCAGCAGAGAACACTCTGGTTGTCGCTGCACGCATACTGCAAAGAGATCTACGTAGTTATGACGAGTCCATAATACATGATGAGTGAGCTTTCATGAGTGGAAATCCACAACTACTTGACGATTTGAGTCAATTTCCAATATTTTGTCAAATTCAGCATATAAAACACAATTTATAGTTTTCGTGAGAGCAGTCTCGAAGTGTACTCCTATTTGTACTGTACCATTCTTTACTAAATTCCAATAATTTTGAAAGGTAAAAGGATTCATCTTTTGATCCCCATTGAAGGCTTTGTTGTCAACAAAACCTAAAATGATTATTTTCAGAAGTTGTCCGAGGATAACATTATCTACAAAGTTGCCGTTTATACCGCTATGTGAGGTAAAAGATTTTACTTCGACGTGAGTAATTGGATATTTTGCCGTAGTGTTCACCAGAGTTTTTGCGTGCGCAATCAAAACTGTAGAAATAACTTTCCCTTGCCAAACGATTAGTGTAGCCTTGCTAATGCTGACGAAGTAATTTTTCGTTGAAGCATCCATGAGACAAATTGCATCTTTTGAGCGCACTAGACGTAAACGAACTTTGACGCCATTTAATAATAATTTATCCTGATTGAATACATCATAATGTACATGACCCATTACATCTATGGTTTTTTTAGCTTTTAAATATTATTGGCGCTTAGTAAGAGCTAAATTTTTTTTCGAACCGGGTAATTCGTCCATTTCACCAGCGACATCTGTTTCCCAAAGATTTGTTGACAAATGCGATGATTTTGCTGCAGGGCCGTAATTTAGGAGCGTTTCAATGTATGCTCTGTAAGGGTAAGCATTATTTGGGGGAGTCACGAGTTTTTGATTAAACTATACGTCAACTTGGTTGAATATCGAGTGTAAAAAATTGTTTACTGGAGCTACAAGCGCATCCCTATCCTTGTCGTAAGGTGTCAATTTGACATTCACTCTGAGCATCGTATGGGCCAAGTCGATGTAATCCTCGTTTTGAGAACTGATAACGAACTCTATTGGACTCTCATCGCTTAACGACGAAACAGGTTTGTAAAATGCACCCATCGGTTAGCTTCTAATGCCGTCTGCGTGAAAGGAACGAAAAATAAATCCAATTCGCTCTTCAAGCGAGGGTCTGTGTGACTATGTAGGAAAGACATGATTATCCAAAAATATCTACTGGTTTTGATTTTTTATTTTTTACTGCCTTTCTCTTAGTTTTGCGAACAACTCTTTTTTTTACCTTTCGGTTTGATTTTTTTTTCTTACTATTTTTTTTATTTTTCTTACGCGTACCAATTTTTCGCTTGACTTTTCTCGAACGACTTTTTTCCTTTTTTTCTGCAGCGTTTAACGAGTTGTTTACACCACCGCTTCTACGCCGAGACTGTGCTCTTTTTTTATGTGGTAAAGCATTATATCCCGATCCTTCCATCAGCTTCACAATTTTTCTGTAGCTTTACGTTTTAAATTCTTACCAGATTTGTTTATCCGATTCTTGAATGCGTGTTTAAATGGAATATTGCTTTCCCCTATATCGTCAATTATATTTACTCCTGCTTGTAAAGCTTCTTTTCCAACGGCACGAGCACCTCTGACTATGTAGAGCATAGCACTCCAAAATAGTCCAGTGAAAAAAGAGCCTAATCCGTGCCCTCTCTGTCTATACGACCCCACAAACACATGCTTGACTCCTCTCCTGCTCCCGTGCTGTGTGTGATACCTCTCGTAAAAAACCATTTTGTAACGATTGGCTTGAAAAAAAAACTTTTCTAAAATGTAACACAACGGTCAGTGTCCCAAACTCTAATAATATTGGTTTACTAAATTGATCTCTTATATCTATATGAATTGTATAAAATCTTTCATTGAGGAGGGGTCTATAGGCTGGTGGAGTATACCTCTTGACAATTGTGCTTCCGAAATGAATTTCCTGAGCGGCTAAATTTACTATCTTCAGCAAGGGTGCAAATGTATCACCAACAATACTCGGTTCACATATATTGGAATAGATAAAAAGTTGATCAGGTACCGCTCTTGATAAGCTTGCAGGCTGTTTACCGTAAAGCAACAGCCTGTAATCCCCTCTTATTTCGGCACGGTCACGCTCGATCTCGGTCAGCCCTTCCTCAAACCTCTTAATATGTTTCACAATAGTGGACAAAACAGGGGTTTTTTCACACGTTCTTGTATGTCCAGGTCCTGTCATGGAAAACCAATAAATGCAAACCCACCTCTATGATCATAAATTAGCTGTTGACAATTCTTATCTGTATGATGATATTTCAACCATTTTCTATTTATTTTCTCGCATAAACTATGTACAGAGTCATGGTACCGTGTTCAATACGACATTTTATTTTTCTTTTCTTCACCTGGTTCGATTATCACTGCCTCTTCTCGTCGAACATCCAAAACAGTGAATGGTACGTGAATCTCGGAAATTCCTACCTCCCATTTACCGCTAAGCTTGATTTCACGGGGTAACCGGGTAAAATTTGTTGTTGTGTTGCTCGAAAAATATTTTATACTACTGTTACTAGGTAAAGTTATCGTAAACTCGTTATGATGCATTGTTTTCTAAATCCCTCGAACTAACCCACGAGATTAATTTTTCAGGATATCCTACTTAACTAACAAAGTGTTTGTTTTTTCCTTTTCCTCTGGTTTTCAAGATCTTGTCAATTTTGTGCTCCTGCTCGCTGACACGCTCCTTGTGAACAGGGTTGAGTTCTTGAGAGTAAAAAAACCCCTCAATTTTTTCACTATCTAAATCGCTGAGCTCATACACATGTAAATTTTGTCTTTTCAAAATTCGAGTAATTTTAAATACCTCTTCACTCCAGATTCTTACTGCACCTTTTTCAAACACATTTTTATCACGGCTTATGCGTACATAATCACCTACTTTATTTTTATCTTTACTTTTACTGTGACTATGTTTTGATCGAGATTTTCTCGAATTGACTTAATTTTGTCTTGCTACATGTGCATTATGTATTGTTACGCTGCTTAGTGTTAACTTAGTTGTAGAGTGGGGGGTATTATTGTAACCACTAATGAAATCTTGCAAAACGTCTACGTAACAGTATGTATTTTTGTATGGAAGTATTTGTAAATATACCTTTAAAACGTTCAAATGACGGGCTCTACTACGGCCGCTTTAACATCAGGGTTTTTGGCAACTCAAAATTTTATAGCATTGTCTTTCAAAAAGCGATGAAATTCACTGCCTAAAAATTCAGTCCCTCGATTCGTTTGTAACATAAAATGCGAGCGAGATTGACTATTTTCAAGAATTTTTTTAAAACCTGCTGTTACACTACGGCAACTTTTATCTTTTGAAGGTTGCACTCATACAAATTTTCTTAATACATCAATTACAATTAAAATAAAAGACACTCCGTCGTTGTAGTTTTTTAATGACGTCAGTTAAATGAGATCGGCTTCCCACAATTCATCTCTAGCATTAACATCGTAACACAACCGTGGAAGCTTTCGTCGAATAGATTTATGCAAAGTATAAGCATCATGTTTTTGCAGCCACTCTTTGATTTTCTTGAAAGGTATTTTATTTTTATTTACTCTTATTAAATTGCGGACTTCAGAAAATGCTGCTTCATGGTGATGGATAAAATATTGTTTCTCTAGCGCATTCATTATTTATTAATAGCGTAACCAGCTTTTAACACCGCTTGATTTTGGAGTAGATGAATGTACAACGTGCTTATCATTATTAGATTTATTATCGTGTACTGTTTTTTCCTAAGGTGATTAAAAAGTCTTGTCTTCAAACGTTTCTTCGTCTTCTCTGAGCGACTTTATATTACTGGTCCCATCCAAGAGCAAGCTTGAACGGTTGCGGTCTACGATTTTCAAGAGGTCTGTATTTTCCACGAGTTCTTGAGGAGTGCTTATCTCCCGAAGTACTTTAGCAAAAATTTTTCTCCCCACCGATTTAACATATTTCCTTCTCCTTGTAGCATCATTAATTAAATCAATAATGTTTGACCCATCAATTTTTTTACTTTTCTAAATTACTGTACCTGTACTGACCCCCTTCCTATTGTTTTTGTATCCTTTTAAATGTTTTAAAAGCAGCATCGATTTTTGTTGGTACACTTTAAGTATAGTACTGACAATCGTTTCTTCGCTCATTCCATAATTATCTGTAGTAGTAGTGATATTTTTAACTTCACTCTCAGCAATCTGCATTGGCTCACACGCTTTTCATCGATAAAGTATAAATACCTGTGTAAAACTCTCAAGTATTCCTTCAATTTATCGTATTCATTGCTATACGAATTTGAATCTAGAATTTTTTTTATCGAGTCATCTAACTGACTCCAGTTATCTCTGGCTGTCTGTGTTGTTTATAAAATAGATTGTGTGAAAAAATTATTTGCGGCTGTAGGAGTAGAAAGACTGGGGTTTTCCCCTATGGTAGTGCTTTCTTTTTTTATTCTTTTGAGTTGGTCTTTAGACAGTAAAATCATCTTTTTCCCTCTTTCCATTTTATTATTTTTACAATATTCTTGATAATATTTCACTTAGAATAGGTTGTAATATTAACGGTAAAAAACCATTACCTTTTTGAACTATAATTTTCTTTTTTTTTTTCCACGAATGTTTACCTCTACTTTTAGCGATCAATTGTCATAAAATACTTTTAAACTTTCAGAAACTTTTTTTTAGTGTTTTTAAAAGAAACAACACCTTTGAGAACGTTTAAAACATACTTGAACAAGCAGTTAATTAATTTTGTGTCTCCTTTTTTTAACAATGCAGCTCTCTGTTCTCAGTTAGGATGAGTAAGAGCTTCTAAAATTGCAATGTACCATCTCTCAAACGGAGCTTCGTGAGACTCGTCTGCACGACGAGGGGGTTGTTTAAAATACCCGTTTTTCGATGTTGATGGCTTCATAGTCAGAAGAAAACTGAGAGCTGACTGTTACTACTAACTATTTTATCTGTTAATTTAACCCAGATACGCGAATGCACTTGTAGCATATTTTGGTAGGTAAACATTGATACTCGTCGTCTGGAAATATACTTTCACGGAACCTTAACCCATCCAAAGTGTCTTGCTTGCAATCAATCATAAGATAACCATGACCTTTAGCTGTTGCGTCTTGATACGCCTCTTGTTCAAATTTTGGATCTTCCGGATGTATCTGCCTCGCCAGATGTTGTATTTGCGCACGATCGCGAGGGTTTTTAAACACTATGACATATGACGCGTTCAGACTTATGTCTCGTGAATGAGTTGTTTTGCGAAACATAGTTTGCGTTATAAACATTACACTAATATTTTTATGAAGGCTCCTTCTTGTAAAAAGATCTACCACAACATGATTCAATGACTCGCGCATCAGATCGTCGATGATGAAAAGCTTTTTAAGATGAGGATCGTTTGAATAATCTGAAGGTTTTGGCGGCCCCTCGCAAAATTCAATTTGCTGTCCATTTTTAAGAAAATTTTAACTTTCTTAACCATTTTGCCACTCTGCATAGTAAAATTAAATACGGTTAAACATAACGCTAGAAGTTTGTTCTAAATTATTTAAAAATCTTTTAACGAAAACTGTTTTTCCGCATCCCGTTGGACCGCAAATCATGCTTGTCCATGAGTGTTGCCATCGGGTATCCATTATGACAATATTTTTAATACTAATTATAGTTTGAAAAGCTTGTAAGTTAAATACATTTCCGAAAAGCATACCTACATACTATGTGGCTATGATTGCGACGCTACGGTGTTGTAGCTAATACTTAAACGTATATATATGTATACCTTATATTGTCTCTACGTACACGTCAAACGACACTCACTCTTTGTCTCAACTACTCCCTTGGGTAAATGGAACGAGCATGCAGCGGATAAACGTTACCTGTCTTGGTATCTAGCTATGCAAATGATTGACTAGTATATTTTTATTACTCACAAGGTAGTAGTGGTACCTTTTTCGAATTTTGGAAGATGTAAGTCTTGAATGGCTCCGTTAGTTAACGATTTTATCCGTATGGAACGTTGATTTAATTTAAACTTCTTAGGATTTGCTTATAATTATTATTATTATTTTTTTTAAATTTTATTTTTAATTCTTTCATACATATTACTATTTCCTAATATGTGTACGTATGTGATTAAAAAAAAAATAAATTTCGGTTAGGGTAACACTCTAAAAAAGCAAAAATATTAGTTGGACGGTTTAATTTTGCAATAACTTTTTTGAAAACGTACAATAAAAAAATAATTGTTTCATTTTTTTTTATCACTGACACTATCCACAACGTCTGGACCTCTGGGGAACGATGGTAGCGGACTTTGACGTTTAATATTCTGGAAGGCCTATATCATCACTATCCTGCGATGATGATTTTTTTAGAGATAAAGTCTTGATGATCAATTCTTTTAGTATACACGCTCTATACAGTGCACAAAATGACTGCTTGTCTTCAAAATCGTTTTGCGCATGCATTAGACAACTTAGCAAATCAATTTTTTTATTTTCATACATTTGGAATGAGGTACGAATTTGCGATGAGTCATGAACCCCCCGTGCTAGTATTGAACTTTTGAATTTGGCACCATTATCACCATGCATGTAAGTTCTTTTGAGATTTTTAGTAAGTGTAATAAGAAAATATTTTAAATAATTTATTGCGATATCTCCGTCAAACCAGTCTATATCATGAGCATCTAGCGTGTGGTGATTATGACCCTTTTTCACATCGTAAGGTAAATCGTTGAATGGGCGGGGTGGTTTAATCAACCAGTAACCTATGACATTTGCTTGTATCGATGCCACTGCCACTTTTTTAGGTATAAAATATCTATCAGATTTTCAAGAACCTATGATATCTATTACAAAATCCACGATTAGGAGCTTTTATACTTTCTTGTGATATTCATTTTCTGAACCAGATCTTCGGTTACTGGAAAATCGATCAGTTGTGAATTTTTTTACCGATAAAAGTAGCGATTTTCTTTTCTCCTCATCCTCCTTCTTCTTAAGGACAGGGGTCTTCTCTTCTATTGTACCCTTTTCTTACTAGCTACTTCCTGACATTGTTAAATACTAAGTAAAAAACAGGTTGCAACATGCATTTATAATATCTTTTGTAACTGAATGTAGCGACATCTTCCTTACACGTTTCAGAAAATTATTAATAATGCGGATGTATGTTTAACCGTGTTAGAACCACTCCCCTCTTATCTCTCTCTCTCTCTCTCTCTCTCTCTCTCTCTCTTTATCTTAACAAATCCTTTCAAAAATTTCATTAAAATAATCGTAAGAGATGAACAAAACAAGTGACTTACCTTTTCACACATGTAACCATCGTAGTTTTTTCTTTTACTGAGTTGGTACATAATGTGTGTGTACAATATAAAATGAGGGTAAATGAATAATTTTAATTGTTTCAATAAGTACAACACTATTTATTTAAAAGTTTTTCTTACAATTTCTTTACAATATCAAATTTCACAATATGCATGTTTGTTACATTTCACATAATTATTAAAATATATTTTGTCACCATCTTTCACAAATACATACCAACAGACTAACATCACTCATTTTGATAGTCATCATCTTGCACAGCTATTAAAAAATATCTGTTATGGTGTTTGTGTTTATAATAAATAAAGTTTCAGCAATCGTTGTATTCTCCAATTCTTGAATATTATCGTCATTTTTCTCAGAACCATGATAATTTATTATACTTGACGTTATAAATTGTCTAATAAATTTCATGTGGAATAACATATTTAAGCCTGTTTGCATTCTGTACATTTTTTTATATAAATGTCTATAGGCAGGTATCTCAATTTTATTTTTTCATTCTGTCAGTGTGTAAAATAATAAGTGCCACAATAAACCTTGTAATGTCTGGCAAAAAGTTGGAAAGCGTGCACACTCAGAAAATTTACAAACTTTTTCAAAACATGAACATTTTGATGAAGGTCAGTATGTTTTAATAGTATACGAGAGATTATAGCAAACAAACTAAAGTATAAAATTAGTTTACTTAAGTAATATAAATTAAAACAAAAATTCTTAGAATTAATTTTCTAATAATCTTAGTCCACGTCCATGTTTAATTATGTCAATTCATCGGTTGTAATATTTTTATTTTATGAAATGACCATTGCGGCATTTATAAATTACACCGTCATCACTTTGCTCTTCATCCAAACGTCGAACTTTATGAAGTGAGTTCCAATGTTAAAATATTTGAGAAAACATGCGTGTCTAATAGTTTATTATATGGTACAGTGTTGAACTTATCGTTATACGTCCCAATTTTCAACAGGTTTTTGAAATTTTCATATGACGCTCGACTCATTAAAATAACCCGATACTCTTACATATTCAAACGACATTCCAAGCAAATCATACTTAAAAATTTTCTCATACGACAATACTCGACAATAGTACAGATGGCAATCACAATTTCCGTCAGCACAGACTTTTTTGATCGCGCGTACTGTATCTATAACAAAAATAATTAAATTATTTATTTTTATTATAACCAAAAGGATATGATAAGGTTTTTAAGATAAACCGCCGCTTTTTTAAAACTCTCGCACATATGTTTTCTTCATTACGCGTTACCACTTCATGTATGTCAGACTTTCTAATCATCGAATTTTGAATTTTGATTATGTTATCTCATTCTACATTATTATTTTTATTCCATCGATCGACCATTGTTCCTATAGAATTGAAATTTATTTTTCACGATTTTTCGTAATTTAATTTAATGTATTTGACTTTTGATAAAATTTAGGACCTCCTAAAACAAGGTTCTCTGTATACGATCTTTTACCATACATTTCTAATTCATCCGTTAACTCTCCTAATAACGAATCAGTGGGTGGTTGATATTCCCTGAGATTTTCATTATTACTAGAAAATATCACCGAATCTGTATCATAGTACAAAACTCTTCGATCGAGTTTTTCCAAGTATGAATATAGTTTTAAGTGCGCCTGAGGTGTCATATAAGCCGCTATAGCAACGTTTGTACGTATGGGTAATAAAGTGACGCTTCCGCTTTATATCACCACGTTACGTACATAACACTATCATTCACCGGTAGACAATTTTCAACATACCTTTCACCATCACATAACACCTTTACTAACTCTTTATAATCATTAACTACACTTGTTTGAGGTAAATTTCTCCACAAATTTTTCCCAAAATGAATTTAAACATAATTTTGCCACAGAACGCCATCCCGGATTTCTTTTAATGTTGTCAATATCTAACTTAACACCTACCTTATGTTTATAATTATTGATGTATTATAATTTATCTTCTTTAGTTTTAACTGTACAGGGCCAACCACTTGATTCTTGCTAAATTTTTAAAAAAGTGTCTATATACTCTGTAAGTAAACCACCGCTTCGGAAAATGGGGTCGTATTGAGCAACTTCATATTACCAAATGACATTAATTTTTAATAATTTGTATCCTAATTCTAGAGCTTTCTTAATTTTTACGGATATCCATGTACCGGATAATCCCCTATCCGACTCTAAATCGTGAATACATTAGCCCTGAAAGGTTGTTGCCATACATGTGTGACATAATCTGAAAAATAAACGATTATTCATTTTTGTAGGGAGTATGGGGTAAAATAAATTTTGTGGTGGTAAAATTGTACATTTTACTAAGCTCTCGACATTTTGTTTAAAATTTTCACAGTTTTTTCCTGATAATTTCAAAGAGTCATTCCCTGTTTAAATTTTCGGGTGATTAAGTGGAAATGTCCCTGTTTTACAAATATAAAGGTATAGTGAGCAAGCATCTGAATATTTTATCCTTTCGCTATCTTTAACCGTATAATGAGTAACAATATTACCCGTATGACTGCCGTAAAAAGGATCTCGAGGGTTTAAAGTACAGATTTCAGCAATTGGATGATTTTTTATATGCTCTTAATACTCGGTATTATTTTTTTATTAATTTATCAAAATCATCCTCCCATATCTCAATTAGTTCAAAGCCGTATTCTTTTATTTTTAAACTTGTTTTCATAGTACTTTCGTAGCGTTCGGTGAAAATTTCGTTATTATTTAATTTTTGATATCGATCGTTAGGGAAACAACGGATACAACCACGGAAATAACATCCGTGAAACTGAAACACAGTTCCTTTTGAATTTTTTTTTTCTACACGAGGTTTTAAGTAACCATCAACAATCTATTATTCGGTACTCTCGCGATCTACCTGCATAAATGATCTCTACTTTCCTTACTTTTTCTTCCCATAAAAGGCAATGGATGCATTTTTTAGAAAATTTTCCTGCGTGTGTATATCCAGTTGCGGGAATAATACCGATTGTATTTTTTTTTTAAATTGTTTTTCCTATATAGAATGGAACACGCACTCACTATTGTCACGCTTTCAACAAAAGGGTCTACTTTTCCAACTTGCATGAAAATTTTTCAGAAAGCCGTGCAAGCTTCGCGTAATATTTTAACATCTTGCACACAATATTCAACAAATTCTTTTTTAAAACCAAACTGCGCGTTTACGGTTAAAGTTACTTTATCGTACCATTCTAAAAACTCTGTGCAATCACGGATGTTCATAGAATCTGGTGCGTAGTAGCGCGATTCATGATAAGGGCCTTTATAATTTTTGTCGTTCGTAACGAATAAATTTGGAAACTATCCTTTTTTTATATTTCCTGCAAGACTAAACGTCTAAGGTAAATTAGCCAATTTCATAGGTAAATAATTTAAACTATCTATAAACTTAGTTTTTCCTAATGACATACGAATGATATGACGCTCATTAAGAATAACCGCGGGGTTACCTTTTTTATTGTTTACTTTATATTTAAATATAAATTAACCATCAAAAACCATAGAGTTATGTGCTATACAAATAAATGAAGTGAAAGTTTTACTTTCAAGTCTTACTGCAAAATCAACAAAATTTTTTAGACACTTCTATCCCTCGAAAATAAGCTGTTTAACACCACAGAGGGGGCAAATCGCGTAAACATTATCTTCTACTTCGTCCATACACGCATAGCATCGTACATGTACCACACAAAGGATTGGTAGGTGTACTCGTGTGTCGGCAGTATCATGTAATTCTGTGTCTTGATGAGTTTCAAAACCATAAAATATAAAACAAATTTTTTTAGTATTTAATTTATAATTTAATGTAATAGGCTGTATACTACATAGCGTGTTAAGCATATGTACACTTTTACACTCTTTGCAATATTTTTTTTCACAATCATGTTTACCTTTCGACAAATTCATAAATCTGTTACAGGTATTACATATTATTATTGTCTTGCAAATGGTTTTTTTTGCGTGTTTAGGAGACTTCATCCTCGAAAAAAAACATTTAGATTTATGATTATCAAAAAATTTTTCACCATGAAATTTTAGCCCACAATCGGTGCATAATATTTTTTCTAATTTATTTATATTACTACAATTGGGATTTCCATCGTATGCAGAACAGAAATATGCACATTTATAATTTCCTACATAACTGTATGATTTGTTACACGTAATGCAAAAATAATTCGACTTTACAGCTAACATATTTTTAATTAGATTATAGTGGCCAATATTGTCGTAATACATAATATTTATCGATGAAGGACAACTATCTACCACATTATCGTCATGACCATCATAAATTAAAGAAGATTCATTGCCAAAAGTGTCGTAATAAAATATCTTAATACGTACATTATGCCGTTTAAAATACCGTTAAAATTGAGAAAACTCTGCATATCCATACCCGTGCTCATTATTTATTTCAATGTCACACTCTCGCATCAGTTTGACAGCCTCTGACTTTTGCTCATTTTCTGTTTTTATCTTCTCCTATTGTCGGGCCCACGCGCATGAGCAATTTTTTGCTGTCAAAACTTTACCACATACAAGAGCCCTAGCTAAACACAGGTTATCCCTATTGTTTATCATTAAGACACCTTTTTTACTTAAACTATTTATAACATCTTCTGGCGTACCCCATTCTTGAAGTAATTTAACATATGTCACCTCAACTACTAACGTTTTTGCGATGTCAATTATTCACTTACTCTGTTCGATTTTTTCACAGAGGCCCCAGATATCTTGAAAATTAATTTGATTTATTAATTTGAAATAGATATCAGCCGATCCTGCAGTTAACGCGTCAGAGTGCAAGTCGATACCTACAAAATAATTACTCGTCTTGTAATTTTTTTTAATAACACTAATAAGTTCCCGAAAACCATTTTTAAGCCATTCCAAAGTATTTGCTGTATCCGTAGGTTTGGTAATTTTAAATTTTATAGTGCAACACGTTGTTTTAAATGATTTAATAAATTTTTATCTATCGCTTTCTAGTATGATATATTTTATACCTCTCGATATGTCTGGTTCACCCTTGGTCTGCCCGGTGACGCTTGCAACACCTCTTCCATGTTGATGTTCTTGAGGGAGCTGCTCCTGAGATTGTATAATAGGAGCACTCTTGATCCTATCGACTCTATCTGTAAGATGAAAAATAGTAATTAGAATATTATGAAAGACTTTTAAGAAATATAAATATAAAATTTATTAGTTACCTGTGTTGGTGTAGTGTGTCACAGTTAACCCCAACGGACTGGGTGTCGGTTCGGACACCTCTTCCAGCGAACAGTCAGACTGATTTTCTACACAATATTAAAAAATAAATATAATTAAAAAGGTAAAATAAATGATGAAAAAACACATGTACGTAAAAATTTTAATTTATCTGCAGATGTTTTTATCTTCTTGTAAGAAATTCCCTCCCCCGACGGTCCAGGCATACTATCATCCAAGGGGTCCTCCAGCTTTCTCTTTAGGGTGCCGTCAACGTGTAAAAGATCTTCGCTATCTTCAAAAATAATTTGCCAACTAAAAAAAGGTTTCATCTAGTTTTTCTTATCATGCAAAATTTTGTAAGTATAAAAAATTTCATATATTTATATCAATTACCAATTCTATCGTACGCCTCGTGCATTTTCTTTAACATCGCGATGTTCCTAGCCTTAGACGGTGGACATTCCACAATAGTCTGTGTAGCTATAGGACTAGGCTCTAGATAACGGGGGTACAACGTGACAGCGTGTACACCCACCAGGTAAACGGTGAAAAGCTTCTGCAATACTCCTATTAATTTGTTAACTGAGGATGCAGGTAGCTTTTCGCTAAACCACTTGTTGGGGTACGCTTTACGCATATCTTTCGACACGATAGTCGTGTATGGCGCACAAGAACGCACTACCTCGAACAACGCTGTGATATTAAATGCTTCCATTTTTTCTGTTTTTTATTTAACGGTGTAGCTAGCAAAAAACTTGTAACACGTTGTAGAGAGACACCAAAATAACTAATAAAAACAGTGCAGCTGGAAAAAACTTGCAACACACCGTAGAGATACACTGATACAGAATTGAAACAAGTTTAGGCAAACGGAAAAAATTACAGAATTTAAACAAGTTTAAGCAAACGGAAAAAATACACTGTATAAAACTTTGAAGTTAATTGAAAATGTTAAAGATTTCGAATAAGATGTAACACGTAAAATTATAGTATAGTCGTAACACGTAAAATTATACACGTATCAGCAAGAAAAATGTGATTCGGCTAAGCGTGTCAAATAAAGACTGATTTTCTTTTATAATTTCTTGTCTGTCCCTACCTACTTCTATATTTTCCCTCCCTCCAATCTGAATCGTCAGTGTTTCGAGCCTTTGTTGTAGCTTTGTAAGTGTCAGTTTACAGGAGGTGTAATTATAAATTCAAATGTATGGGGCGAGTTGAAAGATTATTTTGCTTCTATAAATAGTTAATTTAATGATAAAAACATCAATCAAATGGAACACATACAAGTTGGTATAATTAAGTGGATATTTACATCACCTTATGGAATGAAATCAGTCATCTTTGATAAGAATAAAATTAACGATGGACAAGACGGAAATAAGAAAAAAAAGAAAACGTACGGTTCAACCATTATCATGCAACACTGTACCTTTTTAGGACTCAGGCTGTTATATGTATGAATGAAAGACTACGCAATTTCGAAGGTGCAGCAACGTTAGTTAATAAGTGCAAGGAATTAATAGTGAATGAGTTAACTGTTCTACAACAAAGTATCACTCCAGTGAATAAGATCAGTGTATCAAATTTGGAAAAGCTGATTGAAGAACATTACTCAAGCCTTTAAAAAAATGTTAAAGCAAATGTTTATTCTACAATTGATAATTTCTTTTCAGAACAAAATGTTGACATGATATTTTTGGAGTTAACTACATACTGTTTAGAAATATTTTTAAACGCCATTCATTTTAAATTCAACAGAATTAATAATGTTGTAGAATATTAAAACAAAACTATTTTGAAATTTTTACATTGCCTCTAAACTTATAAATATTATTAGGTAGTGTAAGTAAAACGACTCTTTAACTTTCATTCTTGTTTTAGCTTCAAGATTATTTCTCCTTTTATAACCCTTGAGCCGTGTGAGTAATAAACTGTTTCTCGAATTGTAGTCGAATTTTAGAAATAATCATATTGTAAGCAACATATGTACTCAAACTAGTAAACCTAAGAGTAATTATACAACAACACATTTTTAAAATTATATCAACTTATATGTCAACCTTAAGTGTGTTTCTATAAAATATATGTATTGAATAAATTTGAATTGTTTTTGTTCAAGAAACCTCGCTCATTATCCTCTCCCTTTCCCATCATGATAATTTCAAATTTTTAGCAAGAAAAATGGTAGTAGCGTTAGACGTATTTTTGCACTTTTAAATTTATGGATCTTTACAGGTACAGCTGATAATCGGAGAACCCCTTAATTTTCACTCTGCTATTCTCAAGCAATTCATATACTAGACTAAATAAAAAACAATTTTTTCCTCTGCAAAAAATTATTGTTACCAGCCAATGTCGGTAATTATATTTAAATTACATGCAAAACTCATATTTAGTTATTGTTCCATTCTCCCCGCCTGCCTCCGTCAAGTGACGCCCGGGAGAAGCGGTTCCCGGGCCACGTTTTCGGTGCCAGACGTATGATGTATATCTATGAAACTGCCTGGAAGAAACTTTCCCTTACTACTGTTGTACTATTATTTCCTAACATATAAAGCCATAACATGTAACATTATCGTGCAAGCCTACTGTTCTGAAGTCAACGCAGTCTGCAAGAACATCGCTCATTGGTTGACTGAATTCAATCAAGCACCTCTTTTACTAGCTCTGACGATAGAAAAACTTACCATTAAAAGGAAAAATTGCTTTTTTTATGGCTGTCACCTGTTCTTTAAGGTCTTATTCTACTCTTTTGAGTGACTCCCACGACTCACGAGTACCTTATTTATGTAAGGCATAACGTGTTGGCTGAGGAAACTCGGGTACAGCTCGAGAGCATCAATAGCATTGGACTACGCTTAGGAGCGAGGTTAAAGGCTTAGAAGGAGGCCAGCCAAAAGTGGTTCTGGCAATAGCAGAGGAAGCAGAACCCGCAACATCTTACCACCCACAATTACATTCGTGTAGTTCGAGAAACCACTGAAAATTACTGCCTGAATCATTAGGAAATTCCGAAGCAGCGGTAACAGCAATTAGTGATGGATGTAAGTTATTTATCAGTAATATAGTTGATACTAAACCTTGTTAAAATTACTTGCGTTAATTCTATCCAAATGAAGAACTATTCAATATTGTTCAAATAAACAAACACATAAATAAAACTATCTATATTATGTGTATAAGGAAATCAAGATTCTTCAACTACTAAAAAGACAGAGTATAATTCACGAGCTGAACGGTAAGAGACCCATAAATGATACTAAAATAAAACGGTTCGGATGATACTTTAAATATATCCAGTTATAATGGGGATTTGTGTATAGTATAAATTATTATACATATTAACATAGTAGTTAACGGTCATTCTTTATGTATGATCAATGACTTTGATTATAATTATTTATTTTCCAGATTAGAAATCTAGTGGGTTGCTTGTTTTAATGTTATTTGTTAACACATTATTTATTTATTATCATCCAAGCTGCTACAGTAATTGTATTATAAGTTTATTCACATAGTAAAACATTTATAAAATATCGAATTCTGTTAGCAAGTCTTTGGTCTTAATAGAGATGTAGGTGTCATTCAATCTTGAAGAGTGCATTGACATGCAAGAAGCCCCAGTAAAATAATAGAAGGCGTTATAAAATAAGGTCACACAACAAGTAGAAACCGTAGTAGGATAATCAACTATCTTCTCTGACGTTGTAATGTTTTGCTGGCTTCTTTCTTCTCATGTAACTACGGCCACTAGTATGGATGTCATAGATTTGTTTGTAAATAAGCTTACGGGTTTTTGGACCGTAGATAAAATTAATATGTTTAGAATAATCAGGTTCATACATTTTATTTTTATGCTTGGCATGATAAAATAGTATGAGGGGGCAGAAATCCAGTGGGGGCTGGGGGGTGTGAGAAAGTTAAACGTAGGGCTAGCATAATTTTTAGATATGTTGAAATCACGCGAAAAACAATCGAATTTCACTTTATTATGTAGTAGGTTGCTTTGTAACAAAGTTTTTTTGTAGGGGATTGTGAAAGAGAGGGCATTATGGGCATGGGGAAAAATTAAGATTGACCAACAAAACAACGAAAAAAAAAATATAAATATATATATATATATATATATATTCGTATATTATATAGTTGTCTTAATTCTACCCTATGATTTTCTTCTAACTAAACTGTTTCCCATGTAGAACAAATGATAAACAATAATTATCTCTGGTATTTTAAGTGATTCTTGGTAAAACTACTACTTTTCCTTGGTTTAAGTATGTAATAATTTTAGCTTAATATTATTCTTAAATAATTTCATTTGCGTAAGCTCCATCACATAACTTGTCTATTATATTTAAATTCCGTATGATCGTTACTACTTAGTTTAGTTACAATCTTATATCATAAGAAGGCAAGCCTCTATTAATTGCATTTGAAACTGTCACTTAAAAAATTAACTTTATATTTTCGTCAAATTTATCTGTCACTTGAGTTGTTGCATAATCGGTACTGTAGTAGAATGTAGCAGTTCCTTTCATACTGCTGCATATTTTATCGTTTAATAATTAAGTGTATTCTTTATGTAATGTGAAAGTAACTTGGCTTACAAAAATAATATTTTTTCGTTTTCCATGTAAATGGTATTGTGAACAAATCAATTTTATTATTTTCCATGTATAATAAGAACAAAGAAAATTTTTCATTCACTAATCTTCAATTTTTTTTTTTTCATTTAGAAATATTAAAGTGCTCCATAAATGAGAGTACATAGTTTTTTATTCTATAATAGCTTATTTCAAGTTTTTTTTTAAGGCAAGTGAAATTTTTCTGGAATCTTCACCTGATATTGTTGTTTTATCTCCAAAATGGAAATCATTATAACACGAATCTTCTAACGTTCAATCCACTATAATTTAAGCTGTCTTTGGAGTCCTAGACGCTTCATTTTATTTTATAATATCTTCTTCTCTTGATTTTCTTTTTTTGGATTCAAGTTCCTAAAATGCTGTTTTAATTTAATTTAAATCTCAAGGTATTCTGAAAATCATAGGACTTGTCATTCATCTTGGTAAAAAATAGAAAAAATGTTCCCACTGACCCCCCACAGTTCCTAGAAAAATCCTTGAGGTCCCCCTGCCTCGCTAAACCTTTGAAAAATCCATTCATAAGCCCTAACTAATCTCCTACATAATTAGATAATAGTTTCTCTTATTGTAATAAGGTCTTAATTTAAAAAAAAAAACTGAACTCAAATAAAAAAGTTGTGTACAATTCAGATAAATACAATGTTTAGCAAATTTACAAACCACCTGTGGGGTAATATTTATAGCCTGCTAGTAACTTTTTATTATATTATTTAGAAAGTACGACTCTACTTCATAAAACATTATACTAATGGAATATGCAGTTAATAAAATATTTAAATATTCAAATCCTGGTTCTCACCGTTAGTCCTACTTTTTACGAAAAGGCTACTTAAAAAATTTAGTGAAGTTCACTAAATTTATTTGTTTCGTGTTCTTTTCTCAAGCAATTCATATACTAGACTAAATAAAATTGTTATAAACTACTTAATTAAAATTTCTTGATTGTTACTTTGAAAAAAAAATTTTGTTTAACATTTTAGTCTTCAAAATATTACAAGAAAAATTTAAAGATAAAATAATTTAGTAAAATTGAGGTAGTAAAATTAAAAAATTAAACAATTTAAAAAATTATTCAAAAAAATTTTGTTATGAAATATAATTCAATTAAATGAAACAAAGTTTTTCCAAAACAATGTTTTCTACTTTTTATTTATCATCATGACCAATTTAAATGAATCATTCATTTTTACTTTTGCATCTTGATAAAGCGACATACAATTATCCATGCAAAAACAAATTTTTTTTTAATATAAGTTAGCTTTGTTTGGACTCTGGCCTTAATGTTTATTAATTTGTTTCTTATAAAAAAATTTTTTTTCTATATTTTGTAGAAGTTATCATTTCAGCTGCTATGCCAGAACCAATAAAATTTATTTTGTCAAATAATCAAATATAAGCAGTAATGTTAAATAGTACCGTGCATTTCTCAAACTAATGAAATCATTTTTTGCCCTAACGGGCCGTTGATTTAGACTTTCTCACGTTATGATGAAAAAATGGGTTATTAGTAAGAACTGTAATGATTTAAAATCAACAAAAAATGTATAGCTTACAAATTGTTTTCTCTAATCTTACATGTTGTTAGTATGTTTTGCCATTTTCCCATTGTATTTTTCATTTTATTTTCTACCACATATTGAAAACTCTTATTCTTAATTTCATTTGAAATTTCATTTTTCTTATCATTAGCTTTCTTTATCTCTGCAAAAACTCTATCATTACCATTGTAAATATAGTCATCAAAATACTTAATACATAGTATAAATGCACAGTATATAATGTTATTATGGCATTAATATTCTAACAACAAAAATCAATTGTATGGTACAACTATTGATGTATCAACAGGAGTTTCTGTTTTATTTTTTGTTTTCTAAATATGATTTTTGTAAATTTTGTTTATTAGCTTGTTTTAAGGATAGTAACTTTTTTTAACTGTTGCTAAGTCAGTCGAAGGCAAAGGAACGTTATTTAATTTAACTACTTCTTTGAATATAACACACACTAACACGCGTGCACACACACACACGTGATGACTGTGTGTGTGTATAAGTATGTTTAGAAAAGATGACTTAAACAGACTCTACGTGTTGAAAGCCATTTGTTAATAACACGGTAGAATTATGTAGACGTCCACATAATTCTTCATTTGTCAAAAGAATAATCCTCCCCCCCATGCATATGATAGTTCCCATAAGTCACATTTTGTAAACATATACATGTCCCTTTATATTGTATAGTTAATTTTATACAGCATTTCACCTAACCCCCTACCACTTCTTAAATGACCCCACACAATCCGTTACTGCCCTCCCTACTGCCCCTCACAAATATTCATTTAATAAACGCAAAATTTATCTTGTCTTTACATTATTTTAACCCAATAGATATTGTGCCAAGCCCCCCACTGCCCCTTATTGCTCCTGTCTACAAGTTTTCTTGCCTATCCTACTAATCCCCTATTGTTCCCAACATGATTTTTTCACTGTTTCAATGCACTTCCATTGTTCGCGTGAAATTTTTTTTTATTATTTGACTATATTCTATGACCTGGAGCCTTACTTTTTTATTTTCATTAAATTTTTCACACTACCCAAGAGGCAAATAGACATGTACTTAACTCATAGTAACAATATACATAAAAGTACATAATAATTGATCTATTATCTAATAATTTAGTAACAATGATAAAAAAATTTGTATAAGTAAGTATAAAGTTTTCTAAATAACTCCATCATACCATTTAATGTGTTGTACATGCCATATAACTCACGACTGCCCCCTATAACCCACAGATAGCCCATTACCATCACACATACTTACAATTTCATTTTATTTTACTTCTACGTGCTTTTACCCCTATTAATATTAGATCAAGTCCTCCAACTGATCCCCAAACAATATTTCTTGTTTTCAATGCAACACCATTGCCTGCGTGAAATGTTTTTTTTAACTAATTATATGTAATCTCAGTCAAGGCCCTTTTTTTATTTAGAAAATATTTGCATATACTTTTAAAAAGAAGTTGGCTTTTTAAAATTAATTGCTTATTACGTTAGGGAATTTTTTTTTTTAGAATTCTTAAATTGCTTAACATTGCAGTAGCAGTATAAAAACCTAGTTTATGAAACCCTAACGCCACCTTATAATTAAAAAAAAGTTTATATATTGAAATCACCTTTTGTAACTTGCTAATTTTCACTTACATAAAATTTTATATTATGTTAACTGGAGCGCTAGCGATGTTTTTTTTACACCAAGTTCCTATAAGGATAATTTCTGCGGTAAACTGTTACTGGCCATAGATTCTTATGAGCAATGGTCACTATTTTGTATGTAGATTAAAAGTAGATTAAAAACACAGTAATCAATGTAAAATAAAGATTTTCAAAATTTAGTGAATGGAAGAACGGAAATGGATAATCAATAAACATATACTAAATATATATACTAGGGATAATTTCAGTAACAATACAGCGGTGCTTTCTGTAATATGATTAATTATGAAAAATTCTTTTTAGTAATTTAAAGTATTGAGTGACAATAATTAAAAATTTTAACGATTTATTTAATAATTTTAGGTCAATGAGTTCACTTAAGTAATAAATATGCCCATATGTTTTTGGAACAACAGGAAGATGAAAAATTGATAACAAAAGACATTAAAACAAATTTTTTAAATGTACTGTATGCAATATAATTATAAAACAAAAAAATCATCACGTATGCCACTTTCGAGAGCATACGTGAAGTAAAATTATATATCGTTTTATCTGTGACCAAAAATTTATAAGAGCAACATATTCACGGCGTCATTTAAATATAGAGAGCCCAAAGGACGGTACAATTTGTAGGCATTGTGGCAAAAATTTTTAAGAAAAGACGCATTAAAAAGACATAACAATATAGTCCATTAAAAAGTGAAAAAAATTTTCAATAGCATGTAAATATATTTTAAGTGATTCTTGGTAAAACTACTACTTTTCCTTGGTTTAAGTATGTAATAATTTTAGCTTAATATTATTCTTAAATAATTTCATTTGCGTAAGCTCCATCACATAACTTGTCTATTATATTTAAATTCCGTATGATCGTTACTACTTAGTTTAGTTACAATCTTATATCATAAGAAGGCAAGCCTCTATTAATTGCATTTGAAACTGTCACTTAAAAAATTAACTTTATATTTTCGTCAAATTTATCTGTCACTTGAGTTGTTGCATAATCGGTACTGTAGTAGAATGTAGCAGTTCCTTTCATACTGCTGCATATTTTATCGTTTAATAATTAAGTGTATTCTTTATGTAATGTGAAAGTAACTTGGCTTACAAAAATAATATTTTTTCGTTTTCCATGTAAATGGTATTGTGAACAAATCAATTTTATTATTTTCCATGTATAATAAGAACAAAGAAAATTTTTCATTCACTAATCTTCAATTTTTTTTTTTTCATTTAGAAATATTAAAGTGCTCCATAAATGAGAGTACATAGTTTTTTATTCTATAATAGCTTATTTCAAGTTTTTTTTTAAGGCAAGTGAAATTTTTCTGGAATCTTCACCTGATATTGTTGTTTTATCTCCAAAATGGAAATCATTATAACACGAATCTTCTAACGTTCAATCCACTATAATTTAAGCTGTCTTTGGAGTCCTAGACGCTTCATTTTATTTTATAATATCTTCTTCTCTTGATTTTCTTTTTTTGGATTCAAGTTCCTAAAATGCTGTTTTAATTTAATTTAAATCTCAAGGTATTCTGAAAATCATAGGACTTGTCATTCATCTTGGTAAAAAATAGAAAAAATGTTCCCACTGACCCCCCACAGTTCCTAGAAAAATCCTTGAGGTCCCCCTGCCTCGCTAAACCTTTGAAAAATCCATTCATAAGCCCTAACTAATCTCCTACATAATTAGATAATAGTTTCTCTTATTGTAATAAGGTCTTAATTTAAAAAAAAAAACTGAACTCAAATAAAAAAGTTGTGTACAATTCAGATAAATACAATGTTTAGCAAATTTACAAACCACCTGTGGGGTAATATTTATAGCCTGCTAGTAACTTTTTATTATATTATTTAGAAAGTACGACTCTACTTCATAAAACATTATACTAATGGAATATGCAGTTAATAAAATATTTAAATATTCAAATCCTGGTTCTCACCGTTAGTCCTACTTTTTACGAAAAGGCTACTTAAAAAATTTAGTGAAGTTCACTAAATTTATTTGTTTCGTGTTCTTTTCTCAAGCAATTCATATACTAGACTAAATAAAATTGTTATAAACTACTTAATTAAAATTTCTTGATTGTTACTTTGAAAAAAAAATTTTGTTTAACAT
>NW_019384214.1:158045-173467 GCF_000648655.2 Copidosoma floridanum
TACATATATATATATATATATATATATGTGTGTGTGTATTGTTACTAAGGTTGTTTGCATGTCAATGCCCTTCGCAAAATTTAATTACACCTACTTCTCTACTGAGAGAGATGTACTGTAACAAATACATACAACTACAGGTAAAGTGTTTTAGTTTAATTCGTTTTTATACTAACAGATAAACTATTCTCAGTATTTGTAAAGGTGTCCATTCATTAGTAGTTGAAACCAAAGACGTCTCGACAGAATACAATATGGTCTAAATGTACTGTTGTGTGAAAAAATTTATAATAGAATTAATAAAATGGCTTATAGAATAACATAATCAATAATTAATCAGTCAAAAGTCTTATTTAAAACAATTTACCCACTAGACTTCTTATCTAAGAAATCAGTTATCCCGAATTAAATTATCGATTACACTTAAGCAATCAACGTCAATGACTATGTGGTTATATATTAGTTAATATTGTACACGATATTCGTCCTCCAGCACTAATAGATATTGATGAATATAAATTATCCTGTAATAAATGAATTTGTGCATACAAAGTACAAAATTTGCTTTAGTAATTTAAACATACATTAACAAATCATTGTTTTCATCTTAAATGTTAAATCTTTTCACTGCCGTAAAATATCACAATAATAACAGTATATTTTGTCGTTATAAATATTTATATGTACATTTAAAAACTACTGACTTAGAACCAAATGATTATTCTCACTTTTTTTCAAGTTAAGATGAAACTTTTAAATATCGTAAGTGCATAAACATGACTTACTGTATACTTTTTGTTTTTTTAAGTTTAAAATTTGCTGCTACTAAGACACCTATGGTATTAGAAAATTTTTCTCTTCTGTCTACCATCCAAAGACGTTCTAGCTAATTCCTTAGCAAACCTATGACATTTATACTAATGACCGCAGTGACATGGGTAGGAAAAAGCTAGCAGAACGTCACAGAGTTAGAAAGAAAAATTGATACCCCTATTACTATTCTCATTTGTTGTGGGAGTCTCTTTTTCTTACGTAATTTATTAAAAACAGCACCATATAACTTTTTCTGCTTTGTGGCCCTATGTTATAATCTGGGCTGACGTACTAAAAAATAATCACACGATATGATCCTAGTGTCATGTTAGTAGGACAAACAAATGAATCATGTTAATACGATAAACATATTGTCTATATACATATGCATACGGCTTTTGATGATTGTCCATTTTTCTTTCGCTTAAGCATATGGCAGTGCACACGAGCAGCTCCAGTTCTACATATCTGTATACATGACATCTCTTTATACTGCTGCTGCGTGGAGAAAATCGTAACGTATAGTATATATGTCCGTTAATAATTTTAATTAACTTTATTGATTGTAATAATGATAAAGAATTTTTTAATTAATTAGGATAGCTTTTAACTAATAATAGAGAAGGAGTACTAAGTGGTGGGGTGAACAGCAACATAGGAGTGGACCAGACTTTTTGTAGCATATTACTCCTTACATGGCTATTCATTGCCCACCATAAGATGTTTCACATCGAAAATTGAGGAGAGATAGAAAAGAATAGGATCAAATTTCAGACACTGATAAAGGCACTTACAATTCTACGATTTTGCTAACTTTCATGGTCACAAGTATAACGTGGCATTCAGTTGCAAAACCTTTGTTTGGTTGCACGCTAGGCGATCGTCACGTGGTTTTCTGTCAATCAATAGTATCTTGGTCGCAGCCGATGGCTTTGACACGATGGTTGCTTTTTGAGGATGGCCTTGCTTTAGCCTGGTTGGTCTGGCAGCCTTGCTTACATCAGGTAGGTCTGCATTAGGTGGGTCGCATTTCACCCGTTTGCCACTTTCAAACAATGGTCGAGAAGTTCTAATCATTTCTTTATTAACTCTGAGTCGTTAGAAGAGGGATTTTCTCCTACCATCACTGAGACTCTACTCACGTAGAATTATAACTGCCTCACATGTATAGGGCTGAAGCGCGTGCCTTCTTCGGATTCTAACTCATACGTCTTGGAGCCCAATATCCTTGTGATGGTAAAGGGGCTGTTATAAAGTGAGGCCAATTTTACCGCCATGCTGTGCATTGCCAAGAATAATATGTGGCTCTCCTACCAAACCCGATCTTTGGGAGTGTTGATCACGTCATGGTGTTTGGCGTTGTAAAACCAAGGGGTGATTACCTGTGTATTTATTTTCCACTGGGCTGCTTCTGCATGCAGTATCGGCAAACGCTCCATGCACTGCATCTAGCTCTCTTGCGACCTGTTGGCACATCGTACCTGGGGCGTCAGATTCCTTACTGCGGCTAAGCATCGAAGTGGGGAGGACCTGTGGAAACGTGCCTCTCCGTGTTATAGGTGAATACATGATCGGACAGCTTCTCGTCTCATGGTCTATGATTATCTTCGATGAAAGCTTGAATCATAGTTTTGGTTGTAAGGATTTAAGCGTTCAACCGGGTTTTCCTGTGGATAAAAAGGTTGTATATACATGTGCCGTATATCTAGGCTCTCTAAAAACACATCGATATTCTTCTTCTGAAATTCAGTGCCGTTATCTGTCAACACCTTGTCTGGAGTTCCATGGAAAAATATGATGCGTTTTCTCAGCGTGCTTACAACAGCCTTTCCATTGGCTCTCCGTAGAGACTCTCCCAACTTTGGCCCACTAGTGAACAAGTCCTCGACCAAGAGGATGTATTCATGACCGTGCGTCATTTTTGGTAGAGGGCCCATCATGTAAGCTGCTACTTCTTGCCACGGAGCGGTGATGACCCCACGTCTCATGAGTCCTGAGGGTAGCCTCTGGTCTAAGCAAGCAGCTCCGCAGATTTCAGGCTACATCCTAGTAGTATGCTACAAGTGGGATACGAGGGCAAATTTCTACTCATTTTGCCTCTTGGCCAAGATTACTGGAAGAGGGTATGTCATGACTCTCCTGAAATACTTGGTCGTACTGGCCTTTAAATACCACCAGCTTCCGAGCTTTAACATCAGCAAAATTATCGTCAAGTAGGAAGTTGGGGCGATATGCAGGTATCTCCTGACAATCTTTAATCGCAGGTGTCCCCGTAGGTCATCCCATACTTTTTGTACCATCTCTTGGTACCAAGGATCTCGAGCAGGGGATTCCTATACTATCACTGCCACAGCGTAACTCTCGTCATCTTCATACAATCTCGATAGGGCATTAGGCACGCAGTTTTGCGTCCCTTTCCTGTGTTTAACCTCCAACCCATAACTTTAAAGCTCCATGGCCCATCTTGACAGTCGTTTGGTTGGATTTTCAAGTTCAACTAATCACCGGAGAGTGCAATGGATGGTCATGACTTAAAATTATGTCCCTTCAATATATGGGCGGAACTTTTGCATCATCCATAAGACCACGAGGCATTCTCGGTCCGTCACGCTGTAGTTGCGTTTGGCCAGTGTCATAGAACGGCTCGCAAACTTAAGCACATTTTCCTGTCCGTTGACTACCAGTGACAGTACGACAGTTTTCGTATGTACCACGTATTGACTCTTGAAATCCGGTCGTTGAAGTAAAACTAAAGATGACAGCAAAGCCTTGGTCTGTTCAAAGGACCGCTGTTGTTTGTCACTCCAAACGAACGGCTGGTCTTTGCATCGTAGCCGTTTTATTGGCTTTATTACTGTCAAGTAATTTAGCGAGCACTTCCTGTACCAAGAAACTATGCCTACAAACCGCCTAAGCTGCTTTAGATTTCTTGAAGCTGGAAATGCCGTTATTATCTCTACCTTTGCCAGATCCGGTCGTCAACCATCTGGACTTATAAGGACACCGAGATATCTCTCCTCTGATTGGCAGAACTCCCTTTTTCTTCCATTTGAGGCAAGTCTTACATTACGAACGCGTTTTAGTACATGCTAAAACCATTTAAGATGACCTTCGTATGTCTTCATGGCAGTTATTACGTCATGAAGGAAGGTGTTGGCATAGGGTTTGAGCTCTGTTTTGATTACGCAGTCATTTAGCCGCTAAAATATTGCTGGCACGCTACTTAGGCCAAAGAGTAATGTTTGAAACCTCAAAAGTCTCTTATCTGGCACTGTGAATGCTAATATTGATTTAGCCTTCTCAGCTTATGGTATCTGGTGGTATGCGCTGCTGAGATCAAGGGTCG
This sequence comes from Copidosoma floridanum, assembly GCF_000648655.2. The sequence continues at coordinate 162,205 of NW_019384214.1, forward strand.
AAATGAAGTGCACCCTCCTAAGTCTGTGCAGAATGGTATTTATATGAGGCAATGGATACGCATCTGGCACTGTCACAACACTCACCTTCCAGGAGCTTACGAACAATTTATACTAGACATCTTTTTTGCATATTATGACTGCGGGACTTGACCAGCCACTGGAAAATGGCTCAATATCGCTGCTCCTGAGCATCTTACTCACGTGGCTGCATATGATCTCCGAAATGAATATGGGATAGCACTTCTGCTTGATAGGCCACTATGTCGTGACCAAATGGCATGCATAGTAACCAACTGCTTTAAGCTGTAGCCACCACCAGCGCACGTTCTCCAATGCAATCGTGGCCTGTGAGGATTTGGAAGAGGAATGTGGCATTATATTCTAGCTCACGTCTTCTTTCTCTTACTTTCCAACGTTTTATTAGGGCAATACCGTGCATAGTGGCCTAAGTGGTTACATTGATAGCAGCCTGGTTATGATTTCTGTCAAGGGAACATGTCTCTGGGGCTGTCGGAGTTTTTCGTAGTGGAACTATTGTTTGGATTCTGCCTTGGTGAGCATGAATCTAATCTTCAGCGTTCTTTTTCCTTAGGAGACAGATTGAGCATCTTCCCTGTTTATGAGGACCGTTTTATGAATGGATACTTTGTTTTGGCTCCTAGTCATATTTAGCCATGGCTGCCTGGCTCTTTTCAACTTACAGAAGATCAACAGTAGCGTCACTATGTTCTTATCGATAGCAGATTTTCCCACCTTCTTTTTGGTTAGATCATGGACCACATCAGTAATTTACTCGTCAATCATGTCAAACGTAGTTACTTTCGAAAGATTAACTAATTTCTTTGGCAGCTTCTCGATCGCCTTGAAAGGCAGCTTGTTCTTTACGAATGGACGTTATCTTCAGCAAGTTTGGGTAAGGAAGTTGTGGCTTGCTAATACCAGTAACCTTTGGCGGTTTCTTGGCTTTCGTGGTCTTAGCCGTGGGCTTATATGCTGGTTTCAGTAGGTAGAAATATTTGGGTGGAGATGGCTCATGAAACGCGCTTCTTAATTCAAGAAGGTGCTCTGCATTAGTGCTTTTTCTCAATAGCTCTGTCAAGCTGTGAGCCTCATCCCGTTTGATTTGATCCTGTAGCTCAAGTTACATGTTACTGTAAAACAGGTTCAGTTATCACTCAACCAGCCAATAAGGTTGTATTCATCGTGCAATGTTTTTAACCTGAGTTAAGAAGTTTTGTACGGGATTGACAGTGTACTGGGTGTGCATTTGTGCATCCGTGGTTAAGCGGTGTCGCATCTCTTTGTTTGAGCCATACTACTTTCAACCTACAGCTACACAATCATCCCAGCTGATATACTGGTTGCATTTGTTGCAAAACCACGTTACTGTGATGCCACTCAGAAACTTCAGTGAAGCTCAGAAAAGCTCTATTTCTGATAATATGGAAGCTGTATGGCACTCCGTAATGAATGTGAGGAATATTGCAAAGTTGTTATGACTTTACATCATAAACTTAACGTTCCAGCGTTGGGTAATGTGTCCTAGATTACGGTATTCAGAGTAGACGTATGACCTGCTTGATCCCGAATGTCTTTCTGCCAAAAGTAGGAGACCCTCTCCCCTCGCGAACAAGCTGGACATGTAGGGTCAACCAGTGCAGCCTAATAAAGGGGCAAACGAAAGTAAGTTAAACGTGTTTCTAAGCTCACCGCATATACGTGTAGCCACGTCGTTAACGCTTGCGTCTGCGTTCTACGATCAGGCCGCGCAATTGAGTACCTACTTATTTTCAGATAGGTTACAGATGCTGTGTATGCACCCGTTATTGCACATACTGAAAAAATTGCTTGTACCCAGCTGATAGGTGAATATGTCCATGGGGGTCCGATCAACGTGTTTGGTAGTGGCACTGAAATTTGTAAGGCCGTTAATGGTATGTTTCCGTTTCTTTGGCCGTTCTCGGGTAAGATTTATTGCCATCGATGTTAATCATGTCAATTTCTGAATATCTTGGCTAGCTCAAAGAAGCTCTTTGCGTAGCAGTATGTTCTCGTACTCCAAGAGCTGCACTAATCGAGCTTTTCTATCGTCTTCCAAGCTTATGATTGACTAGAAACTTAGCCTCTCGTCTTGGCTTGTAGTAGTTACTCGAAGGTCAAGGACTTAAGCCTGCATGTCTGACCTTCTTCACTTTCATCCACTTTAAGATGCATGAATTTTGCATCGATCTTATCGTTATTTGCTTTTGCAAATTCCACACAGCCCTGTGTGACCATGAGATAGCGAGCTCTTATCCGTCACACTATAGCTCAGCTAACGTCCTCCACCGGCTCATAGTCCTTGGGGATATATCTCTCTACAAGCCACTGATAAGAGCGATGAGCCCTGACTGTTTTTCTGCCAATCCATAACAGCTCTTAATTTGTTAAAAAAGACGTCCGAGGTCTTCCTTTATGATTAACGTACAAAAGTCGTTCAACTAATCTTACTGTTCCTTTGGTAACGATGCCATGGAACTCTGGTTCCTATATTTTGTGTTATAAAAAATTAAGTGACATTTAGTATATTGTGCTTATACTTGGGAAAAGCATGGGGCTACGAGCGTGCTTAAGCCATTTTTCTTTACCATTAAAAGCAAATTGTTTTGATTTTGTTTTTTTGGGCTGTTGCAGCACTTCAGTTGAGCATAAACTCTCTCCGGCATTTTTGTGTGGTAATTTCGGGGGTCTTCTCCCATCTTTCCACGGTTACCAGTGAATTCCAAGAGTATGGGCTTCTTTAGCCTGCACGCATCTGCCCGTACCACATCCACACCAGCTAGTGCCTTTTGTATTATCTTATGTTTACTTTCTCAATATATCTCTTGTTTGTATAAAATAACTCGTGAGTACTAATTCTTAGGTGTGTCCTGTTTCCCCCTGTGTCGTATTGAGATTGCCGCGAGAAGTGACGACGCATGTTGCTGCGATTCCTCGTCCCAGCGTGGTGGCGTCCCAATGAATGAGACCCATGCTTTATTTTATAGGAAGTGTCACCAAGGGTACCCGGGCAACTCCAGCCTGGTTAAGGTCAAACTATTCTGCCTTATACGCACATTCCATATAACTTGGAATGAAAGAGCTGACAGGTAGGGAGAATTGGGGCTGAGGCGTTAGCTGGATGCAACTCTTCCGCTTATGCCTTACGAATATGTCTTAAGGTTTTACATTAAATTATTCGATTAGATGTATTTTTCTATTTAAAGCTGTAAACAGTAAGGGATGTTAATTCCCTCAACTTTCTTTTTGTGTGTTTATGTGTGTGATACAGTATAGTATACAAATATGTTTAGTGTACCTTGAAGACGCACACTAATGCCTACATGCTCATCGTACTTCGATCGTTGAGAAGCCAACAGCTGTGTTTATTTGTAAATCGTTAAATACATGCTACATATACTATGTGCACTGTAGATTAGTGCTCGTTGCCTCTGATAATCCAATTTCAGAGGCTAAGTTTGTTGGCTATCGACAATATTATTTTATTTTAAAATATTATGTGTTCTCTTGCTCGCACTCTAAAACGAAATTTTTGAGTTCTAGAAGTTAGTGACAGCTTGAAATTTTAATGTGAGCAAAGCCATTGCATTGTTTGCGTACGTGACCTACTCGTGTATGCCCGTGTATTTTGTATATACACGATCTATTGCGCTTTGCTGTAGTGGTGCTGAGCTCCTGTCTTACTGTTACTATATATTGGTTTTGGTAAAAAGCAACAATATTATGGGGTGTGCGCTGGATGCGGAGTCACAAAGCCAAATAGCTTAACCTTGACCAGGCCGGTAATGCCAAGGTTTCCTAGACAACACTTTCTATAAAATGATGCGCAGATCTTGCCTATCAAAACATCACTGAAAACCTGGTCTTTTATGCCTGTATTGTCACTTTTCAGGACGATTTTAATACGATGCAGAAAGGAGATAGAGCACACCTAAAAATTGGCACTTGCGAGTAATTTTATACAAACAAGAAAAATATTCATTGAATGAACGTAAGCCAACAAAATAGGTACTCGTGGATTTGGATGTGTGTGCTTACGTGTATGTGTGTGTGGGTATCCTCATCGTGGATGCACGACAAGTTTGCACCACAAAATCGTAGTTCGGGCGGACTTTAGTGGGCTAAAGACGGCTGCTGCTCTTTGCAATAAATTCCCTACAGGCTGGTACTTATGTTGCTATACTACCAAACCTCGAGGTCACTCAGGGGCCGTGAAGCATACACGCTGAAAACAGTAGCTGTTCCTACTGGCAGCGTTGAAAGACTGTGGCTATTGGCTTTGGCCTTGGTTAAACCTCCTGGCTATAGGATTCTTCACGTCTCGCTAAGTCCACTAGTGGCCATTTAAGAATTAGTAGGAAAAAGGTGGCGTCACACTCTTGTTAACATTTGTCTCCTCTTATTTTACTAATGATCGTAAGAAAAATCCTGCGAGTAGTAGCCAAAGTGTTTGTACTTTAAGCAGCGTGGTTACAACTTTGGTAGACTGGACTGGCCCCTTGTGCCTGATTCATCGCTTATGTTATACTTTGACAAGTGTTTTTTTGCTTTTATTCTGTTGTTCCGATTTTTTTCATTTGTTTTTTTGTTATAGTTATTTTTATTTTTATTGGTGTTAAATGTTTTTTTGAGTATTATGTATTATAATATTTATTGTATTTTTTTGTTTTTGTGTGATGTAATTTTGTTTGTTTATTTTGTGTTTTTATTGTGTGACGATTTTTTGTTTGTATTTCATTTATCCACTGATTTTTTATATTATAATTATTATTATATTTAAAATCATTTGCTATAACAAAGGAAAAAAGAAATCATTTATCTTGGTCGTCTAAATCGTCTAATTTTAGTTGAGCTATGATAACAGCACCAAGTTCCAAAGGCCTTTCACACCTCAGCAATATTTCTGGTTCTATATATCCTTAACGTGTTTCTCGTTGGTACACTCGAGATACATGTTGTTCGGATGTCTTCGTACCTGCACATAATATATTGAATATATTGATGATAGAACTGGGTACACAATGTACCCCATAATTAAGGCATTTGGCTAGGCTGTATCTTCCACCAAAGCTTATATTCTTCAATGGTTCTTAGTACGTTACTCCCCAGGTGTCTGTAGCTGCTTTCTGCCAGTAGCAGAGCCCGTAAGTGTCGTTACGAGTATGACCCGACAGTGCACTCATTTCTCAGTAAATCACTTGATGGTTAGAGCCCCGTTGCATTTCCTTAACAAAAGCAAGGCTTAGGGTATGCTCTAGGGTATTATTGTAGAAAAGCTTCTGATCCCTTAGAATTTTTTTTATTACAAAGAAGACTTCGTTTTTAAACGCCTTTATTCGCAGGTTTTGTTTTTAAAGGTTTAGCCGAGCTAGGCTGTAATTAAGAGCCCAAAGGAGTTTTTAATCGTGATATTTCTCCTTTCATGGCTTTTTGGCCCTAAATTTTTTTAGTCCTCTCATCTTGCAGTCTTACTCGGACTTGCTGGTACTAATATTTTTCTTTGGTTGGGCCATGCACACGATGACCAAAAATTGTTTAAGCGTAAGGCTAATGAATACCAGGACTTCCAGTGTAGGACTTGCTTCTCCATGGTAGATTGGTGCCATAAAAATGGGGTTATTTGTATTAGTAGAATAGTTGAGATAGACAATTTTAGTTTGAGAGGCTCAAAAAAAAGCGAAAAATGTGAAATGCTCGAGTTTAGATACGAATTGTTTTGAGATTGGTAAAATTTGGGACCAATGGCTTGACTGCTGAAAAATGTAATAAGACGATGAGGGTATAGGGTGTTTTTTTAACGAGGTGTGCAACTCCCATTTTCTTGAAATTTTTAATGATAATTTCAAAAATTCTCTATCGTTTCTATCGTTTAAACGAACACTTATTTTTAATTGTAAAATTTGGAATGAGTACCATACAAATTAAGACTTAATAGTTTGTGTAAGTATAATTTTTCTATTACTATTTTTCATCACTGGAAGAATCTGACGAAAATCACGTCCTGAAATAATTAATTTACTTCCAAAATATTTTTCAGTATTGCATTAATCTCTTAACGTTCTTTCTTCTATTTTCAATGCTCTTTTTAGAATCATTAAAGCCTTATCTTAAATAATTAAATTAACTTCTCTTAATTTTTTTTTATCTGAATCGAATTCTTAAAATGCACTCTCTATATTATTCAGATCTGAAGGAAGTCTAAAAGTTTTATGACTGGTCATCCCCTTTGTAAGCAAAACTGATGCTATGCTAGTCAATGCCATTGACACGATTTTTTTGTTTTGAGAAATAATAAAATTTATTAACGTTTTATATAAATAAGTTTCTCCTGACCCTCCAGGACCATCTATAAAAAAAATTTTTTTTGTGTGCAAATAATATGAAATATATTTTTCTGGTTAGTGTTCAAACTTTTATACATCAAGTTAAACATGTTTTTACTGAAACATATTTCATTTTATAACTTCTTTTTTACTCTACATTTTTTTTGCTGTTGGTAAATTAAAGCATCCTTACGATTCATCTCCTAATTCTAAAATTTGGTTAATATGTAAAATAGCCAAATTATCCTTATCATTAGACAAACCCTTCGTGAAAAATTCTTTGTATTAATTTAATATTTTATCACCTTAAACGTTTTAAGAAATTAAAAATCAAACAAAAAACTGTCTCAATTGATATCGAAACATAATAGCAATTGCTTTTTTAAAAACATTATTGATGTTTTCATTATTGTCTATCAAACCCATTACAATTGCAGTATCTTTTAAAGTTTCATAACTTATTTCCTAATTTTTTCTTATGTCCTTAAACGATGTTGAGCCAATTACTTGATTTAATACAAGTTTAAAAAAATGATCTTTTTGAGATACAATGTTTAATCGACCAATTGCAATATTTTTACTGATATTTTTTGTTTAAGATTAATTTTTAGTTTAAGATTACTATTCAAATTTCGATACGTTTGAATATCGTTGTTTAAGAAATTAACTATAACATGAACATGTTTTAAATCTAAAAATCTTTTAATTTTAATACTTGTACCATAAGTTCTGTTTTTTGACATTATTTTAATATATTTATCACTCCTTTTTACATTTGGATAATAATAGTTTCCTACTCTTAATTTATCATAATTTTGCTATTAATTTACAACATTTTTGGTTACTAAAGAGCAAGCTCTCGTGTGGAAATCTTTGTCACTATACAGAAAATTAGAAGAAGTTCTGAATAAACAATTTCTGTCCCATCTAACGCTAACTTTTATATGGCTCATTTTGAAAAATTTTGAAAGTATTCAGTTTGATTTTAAAATAATTTTCAGTAGTACAAATTTAAACGATTGTTACAATTTACACTGCGGAACGCTGTGAAGAAATTATTTCCATATTTGTCATTGAATCTGAAAATGAAAAATTCTTCCGAACCACTTATATTATTTAATAAAATATAAAATGCACAATAGTAACAAAAATTATATAAAGTGTATGTTATATGAAATTTGAATAGTTTATACGTGATTAAATTGATTAAAACTGTTCGTTGTTTAGAATTTAATCATGAAAACAATCATTTATACCTTTTTTATTTAAACATAACGGAGAGTTATAAAAAAAAACTCTTAACTTATTACAATAGTACCTTCTGGGTGGTGTGGAAATTTACTGATGAATATATAACGAATGCTTAACGATGTAGATCAAAAACTCTTCATCCTTACGAAATTCTGAGCACCAACCTCTCCCCACTAACAGATAAAATTTGAAGACTCTCCTTTTAAGTTAGAACAGTAGGGCGTTGGGGTGCGAAGTGCGCTGGGTGGCCAAGCCCCACTAGAATATAGATAAAAATAGTAGATTTTTCTAGATTTTTGAATGAATTTGTAAGATATATTTATTGTTGTAACAAATACGCACATGTATAAATTAAGTATTTTTCAGGTTTTTATATCGTAAGAGTAAGAGGTAGGATAATTTTACTGTGTATCTAAAACTTGCTCTTATAAAGCAAAATTCAAAGGATAGTAAGTGATATTCACTTTCTTCACAGAGGAGGGTGATGTTAGATTTATTTTCTGTCAAAAGCTAGCAAGAGTTTCTGATCATTTTACTAATATAAGACGGCTAAGCGTTAAATACTTGTATATTACGATTGTAGAAATCAATATTTGTAGGGTTTCGAAATATTTCTTCTTCTTAAGAGTTCGGTTAAATGCCACGTATTAGTGATTGGCACAAATACACAGAACGAAGGTGATCTCCCTTTCATTGTACACATCCATTCCGATAAATTAATAAAACATTATTTGAGGTTGCAATCTATTTGTGCTAAAAAATCTTCCATGGGTTTCATGTAGTAGGTTTCTAGTTTGAAGGTGCCTGCTTGCATTTTCATCTTAACTAGTGTGTTTGTGCCCCTTTTTTTATTCTGTGAGATTGCGTTGTATGTTTTTTAGTCCATTGCCATTTCTTCAATCCATTGCCATTTCTTCGCTTTGATTTATTTACCTATTTATGTAATAAGTGAATTTTTTAGGTTTAGCAAAGGTTTGTTCTTTGGTGCTATACATATGTTTAAAAGTTTTGATCGTTTCAGAATGTGTTGTTGCATTATTAATTTTGTGTGGTATTATTTATAAGTAGAATATAGAGTTAAGAGTGTCGAATTCTTAAATTTTGATCGTTCATCCTTCCATTTTGTGAAACAAGGTGTCATTATGCATATCTCTTTCTAGCAGGGTCGTATTAAGATTGGTTAATAGATCCGTGAGATCGTATACAGCTTTCTTAAGATGCTTAGGGTTGATGTGAGATATGATAGACCAATATTTTCTTTTTGTTTTCGTATCTTGTAGTCGTCCAAAAACGATTTCTGTATTAAAATTTGATTGATCAAGTTTGGCTATAACTTTGGCAGTTGTAATAATTACGATTGTTAAAACAATACAAGTGAAAAACATTTTTATGTATGAAAATAAAATAAGAATATTGTGAGTAAGAAGAGGAAAATTTATTTTTACTCCTTTTTTTGTATTACATAGTTATACCTTAGTATTGCTGCAGTTTAAGTTCTTAAGATCTCGTAAGTGATTACCAACTTGTTGGGCGTGTTGTTGGAACTCTTTAAGAGCTGCATAGTATGCCAATCGGCACATGTATTTACCTACAGGGGTTTGAAGCCCTTTTATGAAACAAGCTTTCACTTGTACTCCACCCTTCTGGGGAGTTTGTGTTATTTCTGGGTAGTTGCGTTGTGCTTTTCTACTAGCTCTAATATATAACTATGAAATACGATCGTTTCTATGATAGTATTTTATCGTCAATTCCTGTTAATGATGTTTTGTCCAAATTATTTTATCATTAATATTAATCAGAAAGTTAAAAAAAGTTGAATAAAAGTTAAAGATTCATTTATTCCTTGTTCCATGTTAAAAAATGTTTTTAAACTTGTGTTAGATCGTTCTTAGTGTGAACAGCAAAAGATAAAATTCTGGGTTTATTTATCATAGTATATAAGGGTGTGTCAGTTTTTTAAGGCGTGGTGACCGTAAGAGAGTCTTTGAATATTGTTTTTATGAGTTTCTCCACTAGTATTTGCTGAAAACTTGGTAGATTTTTTGCAGTGGCATACCCTTTGTTGCGTGAGTTTTCCTCGTCGCGATGTTCAATGATCATGAGAGATGCCGTAGCCAATTCGTAAGTGAGTTTTAGATTACTCTTAAAATGTGGACTAACCATCCGTAAATGCTGTGTAAGGCATATCCGTGAATAATTGTGTCTGAAATAAATTTATTGGTCCTAAAAATTATTATTATTATTACTATGATAATAGCAGCACATGCTAAGCCAAAAGAAATGAATTTTTAATACATTTCATTCCGAGTGATTTCAGCGAGTGTTTGTGAAGTGTTTTCGTCAAAGATGTGTAGGAGTGAAAACTACTGTGCTAGTTTCGTTTTTCCTGTTATACTTGCTGCTACTTGATTTAATGCTGCCGAGTGTTCCGAAGTAAAACGTAATGAAGATTTTTAATTTATCTATGTCATTATATGAATAAATACTGCTATTTTCTAAATCAATGGGACTGGAATATCTCCACGTTTATTTTATGTAAATGATTGCAGATCATCTTAGGTTGTCACTTGTGGTAACCCTTTTTGCTATCGTGATCCAAAATTCAGAATTACAGGTAGTTTCGCGTCTTATTATTGTACCATATTCCTTAAGTACGTTAGTAAGAGAGGCTCAAAACTACAGTTTTTCGTTCAAGAAAACTGGTAATTCCTGGTAATATGTATCAGTTTTTTTTTGCGTACTCTTACTTGTATATACTTGATCATGTGCGCTACCTTCCCGGCTAAGAAGCTGATACATCTTCGGCTAGCCATAAGTTAATAGGCAAAATTATGTGGTAAAGTAATAGCAATATTCAGTTGTTCCTGATAACGTTTTTTTTCTGATTTGCATTGTTTCAACAGTATGTCTTCGTATAATTCATTAATTTGTTTTCTGAAGTGTTTTTCTATAAAAAATAATGAAATTAAATATGTACAAAAATAAAACAAGAAATAAAAAAAACAAATTAAGTACGTCATGCAGAAATCTAGTACTCACAAAGTTCCGTGGGTACTAAACTAAATTTTCTTGGTTTTTTTATTCGTTTTTCAAGTTGTTGTTTCAGTGAACCACATACATGCAGTACTTATTTTAATAGAGCTTCGTTCTTCCTATGGGTCTGGCAACCCCCTCATTACCTAAGAAATTGTGTATCTTTATACTTATCTCATGGTTAAAAAACTTCTTTCGTACCGTGGGTTCCATGACCATTTATACCCCCTGGTTTGTTTCTTATATTTATCACTCCTTTTTACATTTGGATAATAATAGTTTCCTACTCTTAATTTATCATAATTTTGCTATTAATTTACAACATTTTTGGTTACTAAAGAGCAAGCTCTCGTGTGGAAATCTTTGTCACTATACAGAAAATTAGAAGAAGTTCTGAATAAACAATTTCTGTCCCATCTAACGCTAACTTTTATATGGCTCATTTTGAAAAATTTTGAAAGTATTCAGTTTGATTTTAAAATAATTTTCAGTAGTACAAATTTAAACGATTGTTACAATTTACACTGCGGAACGCTGTGAAGAAATTATTTCCATATTTGTCATTGAATCTGAAAATGAAAAATTCTTCCGAACCACTTATATCAGATGATAAAAT
>NW_019384214.1:173791-215002 GCF_000648655.2 Copidosoma floridanum
TTTTTTTTTTTTTTTTTTTTTTTTTTTTTTTTTTTTTTTTTTTTTTTTTTAATGTGATGGATTATTCTGTTTCAATTTCTTAGTATAACATTTATTTAAATTTATGTACGTTGTCAACTCTTTGTGTCGAATACAATAAAATAAATAATTTTTCATTACTTAAATGTGTTATTAGTGAATGCACATGAAAATGAAAAATAAGTTACGAATCACACGATAAGTACAAAAAAGCGAAACACTATAGTTAGCAGCGCTTGTAGTAGAGTGGGTAAGGTACTTGACTCGTATGTATGAGGTTGAGGGTTTAAATGTTTTTTTGATGGAAAGTGTTTTTTTTTTTTTTTTTTTTTTTTTTTTTTTTTTTTTTTTAGAATTGTAAAAGAAAAAAATTCAAAGTCAAATAAAAATTATTCTGGGAAAAAAAAATTAAAATTCGTTTAAAATTTAATTGCTTGGGAGTGTAAATGAGAATGGTAGGCCAAGGTGTGGAGAAGAGTAGCGCAGCACGATTGGAAGATATATGGTGGGCTAAGGGGAAGTGTGTAGGGGACTGATGGTGAGGGTGACAGGATAAGGGAGGTATAACAATAAATTAGGTGGAAGAGACTTCTAGTAAGCCACTTCTATTTCATACAAATCTGTCGTTTTTAAAATTCCAACCCCCTCGCCCCCAGTACGTGACATAAAAAACTTCGTTCTAATAAATTTTGAATCTGTAAACATATCTATGTTGTTAATATCAATGTTTTTTTCTACTTGAAAATTCTGCTTGTCGGGGCTGGATGGTAAAAAAGTTTTTTCAGTGCTCTGTTTTAAAAAGCAAAAAGGAGCTTGTGACAACGGTACCAATGTGTTTAAATGCCCATGACACATGGTCAAATTTGAGTATGGACAGTAATTGAATCTCGTTTCCTCTTTTGAGTACCCTGAATTTTAGCATTGGAACGTTCTTCTAAGGTAATAGTGGCGAACCCCTGTGCAAATACATTTTTATATTCACCATATACGTCTGAATATAATTCTAGGTTTGGAGAGGTGCCATCAGAGCCAACGGAGCTGGCTAATTTAAAAAAAAAGGTTTTCATGTTGTGAATAGGGATGTCTTGTATTACATTGTGACATAGTGTTATGATTCTGTGTAAATGCATTCTATTGCATTTGTTTTAAACTATTTTACTGAGGTATTAGATTTCCTCATTCTCATGACTGAGTTATGCAACTGCAAGGCCCAATGTTGTATTGTTCTCTTAAGCTTAATATTTTAATACATGTAGGACTCGTGTGGATGCATAGTCGTTTAATTGAAAAAGTGACATGTGTACTCTCGTTGAGCTTATACCTGGCTCCGCAATATTGCATTCTCCTACTTGGACTAAAGAGAATGTTGTAAGATTAGCGAAAGATTGTCTGAAATAATATCCAATGATTGCTGTGGCTGAACTTAAGATTTTGCTAAAATGAATAACCAAACAACTGTTTTCATCCAAAAAATAAGAAATTTTTCATTTGTTTCTTGTAAATTATATCAATATTTTATGTTTAAGCGTGATCTTTTGCAGCACAATAAACAAAAAAAACAACGATAATACACACAAGCATAAGGTGAGAGAAGCCAGCAAAAAGGCTATATTTATTGTAGGTGCTACATACGTGTGTGTGTAGATTTTTATTATTATTTATTTATTTACTTAGGGGTTATAAGAAATGTGTAAGAAGCGTAAGCAGTTCTTGTGTGCTATTTTGCTGAGTATTGCATTGATCTTAATTTCTACGTTCTTGTTTTCCTATGTATCAAAATCTAAGTAAGGTCCTGAATAATAATCGTTAAATCTCTGTTTTTGGGGCCCTGTAGAAGCAAGACATTTTTTCCTATGTCAATTAATTAGGAATTTAATGTTTTATTGTGAATCATTGTTTCTTCGTTCTTGACCATCATCAATTTTTCTTGAGCAATCTAATGCAGGGTACTTAGTTTAGTGAGTAGATCTGCCATGTATTATGCGTATGTGGGTTATAAATCATTTGCCTTGAGGGGCTTGCTACTAGGTAGCCTTGCCATTTTTCCAAAAACTAATTAGAAAGATGTGTGTTGTGAGCTTTCATACTTATTAGTATAAAAATTGAATGTCACTTGTTCTATCCATTCATCTCACAGTTGTTCTCATGTAATGAATATTTGAATGTATTCAGTAAGAGTATGGTGTGATCTTTCAAGAAAGCCGTTTAATTGGGGATAAAACGCTGCTGTTTTTAATTGTTTGATTTTGAATTGAATAACTACTATTTTAATTGATTTACTAAGGAAGTAAGTACCTTGTTCCGTCAGTATAGCTTCTAAAGTTCTATAAACCCAAACTAATTTCAAAACAAAAACGTCTTCTATTGATATTTCAATTCAAGACTTTAATGGTACTGCTATAGCGTATTTTAAGATTAAGCATTGCATTATAAAAATACGCTTATGATTTTGTTGTATTGCTAGTAATATACTCATTATATCTAGAGCGAGATTAGCAAAAGTTTTGATAGGTGTGTCAGTAATAATTGATTTTTGTTAACTTCTAACCCACACTAATTTTTTGAATTGGCATTCAAGGCATTTTTATATGTGTGATTATATGTCTTTTTTCTAATATTATTGAAAGTATTTGTGATTTAGTTTACTATAAATTTTATTCGCGTCTTTGTGTCCTTCAATAGTGGAGTTATGCATTTTTTAAATAATATTATATCGTTTTTGTGCACGTAAGTGATGTATTATTCCCAGTCAAATTATTATTTTTGTTTGTGTAACATGCTTTTGTAAAATTTGCAATATCTTTTGGAACTCAGTGTTCTCTAATTTTCAAGTTCTAGTGATGCCTACTGTCGATATATTTTTTAAGTTGTACTTCTGTAGGTGCGTTTTGCGTGAGGGTAAATCAACGATTTCAGATTCTGACCTAGAGAAAAAGTACGATGGAAGTGGATTCTTCTCGCCCCCCATTCCTTTTCACACTACATCATCAAAGCACAGACATCAAGCAATTAACGTTTTATTAAATTGTAATTTTTTTTTCCCACGACAATTGTAATTCAACTTTAAATTTTTTTCTTCTACAATTCTTTAAAAAAAAAAAAAAAAAAAAAAAAATAAAGTTTTTAAAGAGATTTTAACCCCCGATCTTCTGCACGCTGATCATGGCCTGGCCCTTATCTTCTGTGCTGTGAGAGTGCCCGACAGAAGAAACTCGATTACTTCATTCTGTCATATAGTTTAATGCTTATTTTAAATGCAAATTCTTATTTACTGTGTATTCATTCATTTGATTTGATTAAACATTAAATCAATAGATAATTTATTTAATGAAATTTATTTTTTAGGTACATGTTTTAAGAATGTCGAGATTAGTATATGTTAGCACAGCAGCTTTTATGTTATATGATTATAATTATTCATTTACTTATCATTAATTTACTACTTTTAAAATAAATAAATAATTGCTTACACAATTTTTCATATTTTTTTTTTAATTTTGAAAAATTTTTAAAAATTTTCTTGCTCCGTACAAATACAATAATAAGTTTTTCTTGTGTGTTATTCTTTTACAATTTTTTTATTTGTAATTAAAGTTATTTCTTGACTTAAGGACGTTCTTCATACAGTTACTGGGGGAAAAGTTCAGAGAAGTGAGAGGAACGCTAATGTGTTCAGTTAGTAAAGTTAGCAATTGTTTATCTTATGTGGATGTACTCACGTACATGCTATTACGCAAACTTCATCCCCTTTTTGTAAATTATTTGAAAACCAACTCGTGGGTTGATTTGAAAATTTGATAGGTTTATCTAAAAAAAATCTTATGGTACAAAAAAATTGGGAGATTTTTACAAATCATATAAATGCCATTTAACGTGCTTTTTTCCGAAGGTTACATGTTAAATCTCGATTTTTTTAAATGTCATATTCATAAAATAATGGCACAGTCTTACGAACTGCAATTTTTGTGAGTATTTCTTATGATATTTCAATGTATGTTTGCTTTTGAATAATATCTGTCAAAAAATCTATGTGTGATACACAGTCTGAAGGGAAATCCACTGGCATGTAATACTACATTATTCAAGAAACCTATACTACAGGATGGTTTTTTCAAATTTTTTATGTACAATTATGTTTTGGGTAATAAAAATGGACGAGAAATAAGCGTGGTATCGTATGCAATAGATGTGAGTGTGACGCAACAGATGTAATCAGCGTAGGCAGTAAAAAGTTGTTTCGAAATAATCAGAGAATTCGATGAAATTGCACAGTCTGGTACTGGTCAGCCTATATATTGTTTTTAATGTTCTGTGCCGTAATATACTGTTTATACTCATTTAGTCAGAAAATATTGAAATATTAATTGAAACCACTCCCAACTAACGTAGGTATACTCTTTTCAACGATGATTGCACCATTTCTGTACGCAATATCGTTTCATAGAAGGTAAATTTATATTTATAATTATATTATCTGCCATATTATTTAATAGAAATATAACTTTTTACTTGGGTACCCAAGCACCTACTGTCCACTGGTTTTTTATTAATTTTCTGTTCAAGTTAATAAGTGACTTATTTAGCGCTGTTGTTACATTTGTTATGATTTCTCTGGCTTAACCTCTTACAGGTAAAACTTAGTGGAAATCAGTGGTATGTTTAATCAATTTAGGTGTGCCGATGATTAATTTTTCCAAGCAGGGTAATTTACTTATTGTGTGAAGATCTTGTGCTTTGTCATGTTATGGTTTAATGAGGTTTTCGGTGAAGTAATCGTAGTTGTCTTTTCTCTAGAAAAAAACTTTTTTTTTGCGTGATTTTGGTAAGTGGACTATTCTGTGTATTATTTTTTCGTGTTGTCCTAGAATGAGTGCTTTGCATAAGCGTAGGGTATAAAAAAAAAAATTTTCTTTGCCGTTATGAGGGTTTGGCTGATGGGGCTTCTTTGTAGTGGAAGCTGATGTTTTTACCTGCCGTTTGGCGTGTCGTTATGCCGTATTCTTGGCTTTCGTCTAATATTGTATTTGGCAGTTGTTGCGACTCTTCGTCTGTAAACGTCGACTAGATTTCTGAACAATGCGTCTGCGTTGACGTTCTAGACGTCTCGTTTATATATGACATTAAAATGAAAATCAGCAAGTTGAAGTTACCAGCGTGGATCTTTCATCGAGTTGAGCCATACCAAGGGCCGATAATCGGTCACTAATATAAATTTTTCTCAATAAAGGTATATTCTAAATGGGTCTATGCAATATAATAAAGCTATAGCTTCCTTGAAAAAAGATACAGTAGTTACTTTCAGTTTAAGTCAAAGTATGTAAAATGGAAGCGATGGGCCTATCTTTCTCAATTGCTCCTTGGGAGAGTACTCATCGTATAGTGAAGCCTGATGCTTCTGTTGTTAGTGTAAACGTTTTGTAAAGTCCGGGTTGATTAAACTTGAAGGTGACCATATTTTATCTCTTAAAATTTAGAATGCTGTTTGAGTGTCTTCGTTACACGAAAACTCCTGATCTTTTTTTCTCGTACACTTAAGGGTTTTGCTCTTTTTGAAAAATTTTCTATAAATCTACGGTAGTAGCCAACTAATCATAAAAGTGGCTAATTTTCTTTCGATTTTTTGGTCGAGAAAATTTTTTAACTGACTCTTTTTTTTGGTGGATTTCAGTTCTTTTCTACTAACTGTCTGACCGGGTTAATGTAATTTTTATTTTAGGAATTAATACTTTTCTGGCTGCAAGGCTTAATTGGCTTCTCTGAGTTACTCTAAAAACTAAATGATGAGTTCAGAGTGTTTATCTTATTTTTTAGAGTAAATGCATTAATTTTCGGAGGAAGGAGCTGCTCTTTTAATGTTTAAAATTGAAGAAGCTATAAGTGCAAAAATATTGGTGCACTTCTTTTTAATGCAAAAGAACACGTTTTAAAATAAAAAAGCCCTAGATCGCACATAAAGACGGTTTTATGTCTATATTCTTTTCCTATCTTGATTTAGTAATAATCAGCTGTCAAATCAGAAACTGTAAAATATTTAGATGTACTAAGTTCGTCTAAAATATCTGCTATGTTGGGTATGGGAGGTCGTAGTCATGTACTACGTCGTCGAGTTTTCTAAAGTCTACTACGACTCTATATCTGTTTTGTTTGTCAACTCACAGCTCTTTAGCCATGCCTAAAATAGGTGCCACGTAAGTGCTGATGAAAGGCTCAATAACTTCGTTGTCAAGCATTTCTTTGACTTGTTTTTTTACTTCTTCTTTTACGATTGGAAATTGCCAGAGAGGCCTAATTTTAAAAGGCGTTCTAGTTATTGTTGGGATGTTTAGTTCAATGAGGTCCATAGAAGGTAAACTTTCATCCCAAGATAAAATTTGTCCAAATAGTATTGTATTAATCTTCTTATGATGGTTAATTAGTTCTGCTGAATGTGTTTGGGACGTAAAAAATTAAGAATTCCTTACTTACGTAGTATTACGTTCGAGTGTCGTAATGTGTTTGAATTTTTTTTACATTTAATGTTTATAATATACATTCCTCTTATTTGTAATTTAAAGTTCTTCATGCAATTGTTAGCACATTTATGTCCTTGTATTATTTTCTAAGAATTCTTTTTTTTTTAAATGTTTCTATCTGTTAATGCATGATTTTTAGTCCTTTTGAGTTATTTGTTTCGTAATATTTTTGGGATTGGTTTAAATACTAAATGTAATCATAGTCTTGTACATAAGTCATATTTCAAGCTTTTCAGGCTTTTGAGAAGTTCGCTTTCCGTGTCACATTTATTTGGATAACAATCTTGCAAGTATAGAGTTATGAGTAGTTTTTGAAACAGATCTTTGATATGATTTTTACCTTGGGTCTTTGTGCAATCATCGGTGGTTTCGTAGTATTTTCTTTCAAAGTTAAAATTTTTTTGATTTTTAAATACAGATACGTGATCATTTTTTAGTTTGAACTTTTTGATTCTGGTTTCGTGATTGAGTCTATTCTAACTTTTCAAATTTTAGACTTTGTTACAGAAGTTTGTGTATCTAGATTTCAGATTTTGGAGTTCGTAAAATAATTTTTTGTTCGATGATCTCAGATTTCGAGAAAATCTTCTTACCATCGTTAAGATTTTCTTGTTGTACATTTCCAACTTTTGTATAATTAATATTACCAGATGTACAATCTAATCCATGATATCACAGTTCAAGCCAAGAATTTTTACATTTATATTTTTGACTTAAATTATGCCAAGGAAATGGTAGTTAAAACGAACCACATGTAGTGTCAAACTCTCATTTAACGAAAAAATTTCTGATTTTTTCATCTTATAATCCAGTATACAATAATATAGAATCAGATGATAAGCAGCTGTTCCTTGCGAAAGAATAATCTCTTGATTCGAATTCCAAACACAAATTAACTGGTGCGCTTTTCAAAGCTCCATTTTGATTTTAACAGTCAATAATAGTGAGTGGTACGTATGTAATAAAATTGTATTTATTAACTATAGGCTCCGTTTCTTTAGCATAATAGACATTTGTCAAATTTGTAAACCTATTGAGGGGTAAAGAAAATTTATTATGATTAATATTGAGATTGAGAAGGCCATAGTAGTTCAAAGAGTTAAGAAATAACTTAACACTACGTATAAAACAATGATAAAAGCGATGAGTATTAGCAGCTTTCTGACCTTAAAGATTTGTTTGAAAGCCTCAAACAACAAAACGTGGCTTTTCCAGTTGATTGAATTTTTTTACGGTCGAAACATGTTTTATAGTTGTTGAAAGAAGGGGATATTCATAAAACTCCTAATTGTAAAAAACTCATTGAAATGGGCTTATCTTCTGCAATGATATTAAGCAGATGAGTTTCGAGTCTGTCTGACACATTTACTTAAGGTATGAGCCAATCAATTTGAGTCAATGTAATTTTAAAGTCTTCGTAAACATCATTAGCAACTGCTTGTACGACTGCATTTAAGTCATTTCTCAATCTTGTGAGGATTAGTTCATGCTTTGGATTTACTACAACCTTTTAAATAACCCTTATTATTTATCAATTTATTTGTTTATGTAATATCTAGCCATCCTGAGTTTTCTAGCATTGAAATTTCCAGTATTATTGTTTAATGCCATACGTCTGCAAATATGTAAAGCTTTGTGAGGGTAAGAGACATAAATTTTGACCTTAAATTGAGATGCAAATCTCATCACTATTGTTGAATGCTGATGAAATATGAGGCTGATGTGCATGAATTTTATAGTGCACGCTTGATTCATCAAATGTGCCACCTAACTGAATGTTTAGAATTTCTTTTGTCTTTAAAAGAGCAGTAAAATATGCAAATAAACATTAGCCAACGATCACTTTTAAGCCTAGGCTTTTTTAAAACTGTACTTTTTGACATGCTAATGGTTTATTTGCTCGTTGAGAACTAATTTGTCTTTCCCACGTTGGTTTACTTATATATACTTTATCAAATTTTTTTTTTTTCACGACATATAAAATACTCATTTCTTCAATTTTATTGTTTTACGTATAGCCTTATGGTTACGACTTTTCATCGGAAATTTTTTAATTTTCCTTCCCGATCAACGATCTAAACTTGAAGATGATCTTTTATCTTGGCTGCGGTGGGTATGTAAGTTATTTGTGTTAGAACTTTAATAATATAATCTTATACCTAGGAGGAACTGCAGTGAAAAATTTATGAATCATGTAAGCTTAACGATTATTTATATATGCTCCAGAAGTAATGAAGTGCATTTATCTTAAGAATCGATACAGATTTATCTGACTCATGAGTATTGTTTAGGGCGAGTATGCATTTCGTAGAACCTAAAACAGATCCCAACGTGTCTTCTCGTCAAAAATTAATTGAGTAGCTACACAGAATTACACTATAGAGCGTATTATTGTTTGCTTTTACAATTAGTGAAATATCTTTAGGTGTTAATGTATCGATGAGAAGACTTACTGCATCTATTTACCTGCATAAGATTTAACATTACTCTTGTCAATATTAGGTACAAAATTGAATGTAAGTAATTCCATAAAATCAGAAACGTAATTAGTTTGTGGTAAGAGCTCAATCAGAAAAAAGTATTGTGCTTCAAGAACGAATGGTATACTCAATAAAATTAAAGTTAATGCGTCTTTCATGACAGTTCATTAATAAACGATAAATTTTTTTTTATCCTTTGCTTATAAAGGCTTACGGTTGAGATTTTTATTTAAAAGTTTAAGGCAGGGAAGGCCACAATTATGAGTATTAATTTCCTAATATATTCTGTAATTAGACTTAATAACACTAACACTGAGGTATAACATCAAATTTGGCGGTGGTTGTGGATCGCCAAATCTATCTAAATATGTTACATCATCACCTTGTTTTTTGTATGCAACCCAATGAGGACTAGGACCTTCTTTATCATCTAGATTAGGAATAGCTGATTCATTTCGATGTGGTCCACTAACTAGCATATCGTTTATTATAAATACTTCTTAAAAATGTGGTATCTTTAACATTTTTGCATATTCCATAGTATCTTTATTTGTTAGAGCTCGGTTAGGCCATCTTACTTCGAACATTTTTTTTAATCCACTTTCTGATTTTAAGTATTGCTCTAAACCTAGTTCATATAGTCTTTGGAACAGCTCTTCATCAAGTAAAATAGCTTCAATTTTTTTATTGTAACTTGCACTCTTTTCAAGCTGTTTTTTAGCTTCGTTACTCTTGATTTGTTAATTTATACATATCACTCAGACCATTAGCAATAGCCCCTATGGCGCTTGGACCTGCAAATACAGGTACGATATATGGTAAAAAGCCTTCATTTTTTTTAAGCATGCATACATGCATGCTGTTTTAATTTTTTTCTTACCACCGGTTCTTTTTATGGCTGCTCAAGCACCTTTCAAAGCTGAACTTACAACTTTGCGAGCACATTTACTTGTAACCATAAAGTTTTGAGCACTTTCAATTCGATTTGTTAGAGTCTTTATCTCTCCAACTTTTCTATTTACTTTTTTGTTTTTTTATTATTTAATGAACATATTGCTTATTTTCATTTTATTTTGATTGCGTTGCTCACATCAACAGTGGTAGTCTTTTTCCCAATTATTAAATCTTTAGCTTTAAAGCGTTGCCAAGCCTTTCCCAAAAGAATTGTATCTGCTACGTTTTTATCTGTCATGTCATCAGGGTTTTGAGAATAAGCTTTATCATGTTTTCAACAACTTTCGTTCAATAGATTGATGCCCAGATCTTTATGGGCTAATCTCTCAGCTAGTATAGTGCCCGGTCCGCAACACTAATATCCTGATACGTGCAGTTCTACTATTCGATTGCTTATGGCTATATTTATGATACCACGACTTTTCGTCAAAGAATGGTCATCACTTCTTATGTGGGAAATTTTAACAAAGCTCGTAAACATCAATAGCACGCTATCCATGTTAAGCAAAAAAAAAAAAAAAATGATTATAAATATGCTGATTACACTATTACTTTCAGTCTCAGTTGAATGTCAGCATACAGTGAACATGAGCTTCTTGGAAAAAAATATAAAAGTTTCTGTCGTAAATTTTGATGATATTGTTAAACAAGATAGGAAAATAAAACGCCATTGTGGTTTGTTACCTGATACCATAAGATATATTTTTTGTGGTGCATCAAACTGTGAAAAAATAAGAAGCTCATTGTCTATAGTTACTTATGCCAATAAATATAGATTTAAAAATATTTATTTGTACTCAAAATCTTTGAATAAACCCAAGTATAAGTTTCTTAAGGAACTATTAAATCCCATACATGGTGTAAGACATTTTTATTCAGTAAGCATGAACTAGTTATATTACCAGAAAAGGCACTACTTAACTTCATAATAATATTCGATGACATTGCCTGTAAAAAATAAGACAATGTTTTAGCCTTTTTCTGCATTGGACGCCTCAAAAAAGTTGACTGTTCTTATCTTTGACAATGTTATGAGTAGATAAGCTATGGCAATTCCAGCCCAGGTGGGCTCGAGTCACCAGGCGATTTCGGCCCACTCCCTCTCCGTGGCGAGCGGCCCCTCTTTTCGGGTGGAGTAGTCTCTGCTGCAGCCAATGGGCGAGCAGGAGCTGTGGCTTTCTCGCATTTCTTGTGCGTGCGCTGCTTGAGGTTGCGTGCGCCATCTGCAGCGCTGCTTGAGTTTGCGCACGCTGTTGGAGTTTATGCGCATTGTGCATTCGCGCCTGTAGTGCCGCGTGCACCAGCTGGTGACGTGCAACGCAGTTTAAGTTTGCACGCGATGCAATGTGCATAAGTTATCTGCAGCGCTGATTTGCGCGCGCTGTTTGAATGTGCGAAATCGTGTGAAGCTGGTACACGTGGTAGTTATATGCATACAAAAACTTTTTTTGTGTTATCGAGCGTGTTGCATAAAAATATAGGATGTGAAGTGGTAGGGAAATGATTGTTAAACATTTTTCCTTTTATTTTTAAAATCAGTTTGTATTAAAAAAAAAAATGTACATGATTTACAAAACGATTTTGTTAAACAGTTTGTTCTTAAAATACATAACAATGCATTCTTACAACTCTATACTATAATTTTTATCATCATCATCAACATGAACCCACTCCATATTGAAGTAAAATTTTTTCATGTGCTTCACATTATGAAGAGCATACATGAATTTGTAGGCTCCGTTTTGATGTACGCAAGTAGTAACTAACCTTGGGAGTTCGAGCGGTGGATAGTCTGTCATATCAGTAACCTTAAAGCCAAATCTTTCAAGCCACTTTCTTTTTAGATCTCCAATGACATGTATCTTTGTAGCATTTTCAAGATTCTCCCGTAAAATATTTCCTATCTCTGTATACTCGATTTTTCCCGAGTCCTAGGTTAGTCCATAATATCAAAGTTCAAGGTATAAATTTTCATGTTTATACTTTTGGGGTAATTTTCGCCAACTGAAGGGTGCTTTAAGAAGAAATAGTTGGGCTTCTGCATCGTTAGTATTGAGTGGGAGGATAGCCAATTCTTTGAGCACATAACCATTACCCGGTTTCTTGAAACCTTGCATGTCAACAAATTACTTCATCTTTCGCAATTATAATATTTAATTTTATTGCTTTTTTATTTTTTCGTAACCTTGATTTTTAGGACAAGATCCTTTGTTGGTTGAATATTTATCGACGAAGTTTTTCAGTCCCGACTTCTTATTTCTATCATCATCATCCTTAGTTGAGATTTTTTGATACTTAACATTAGTTGTAAAATTACTCGTACACGGTTTATGTGACATATCAATTAAAGTAAAGCTTATTAAATACATTAGTTTTTAAACAATTTTACAGTCTTCATCTTTCGATTTTCCCGCAGATTTTGTTTTGTCAGCATTTATGTCTTTCTTCTCGTTTTTTGTCATAAATTTTTCCCACTCTTCTTGTCGTCGTTTGTTTTCTGCTTCTTCTTTACTCCAGCTGTTGCTCCAACCATTATCCGTTGTGGTTGAAAATAAACTGATGCTAGCAAAGCCCTGAATCAACTTTATATCGACACAAGTTTCTTGACATCCCCACTCATTGAACTGTATTGAACTATATGGTCGTCCAAAATTAAGCAATAAGCTGACATATTGAAAGAAAAATTTGTATGCGACTCAAATTCTAGCCTTACATCTACTGGAACATTTTTCAATGACTCGTTTTGTTTCGAACAATCGAGAACGATTAAAGGTATTCGATTGAAAAAGTGCTGTTTGCCCAGTGAAGGTGTACAATCTTTGCCATAGTATGAATTTTGAAAATTAGCATACATATGATATAGCAATGCATACTGATTACGCGTTATATCAAGATTCAGATCACCATATGGATAATATTGTGAATTTAAGTATAGTTTCACATTTCTTATGTTGCAGTGATCAAACATGCTAGCGCTTACATTTTTCTGATTTCAACGGTTAGTTTGAAAGGCTAAAATAAAGTAACGTGGCTTTTCCAACTGATTTGATATTTTAACTGTCTATATATGTTTGGATGTGCTAGGTAACAGGGGATACTCATATAATTCCCAAGTTTGGAAACTCATAGGTATAAGCTTGTCTTTTTGCAGATAATTCAATAAACAAATTTCATAAGAATCTGACATTACCACATATGACATAAGCCACTCTAGCTTCAATATTACTATTTTAAAGTCTTCCCAAGTTGCTACGGCCGCGGGATCAGCAGCATTAGCATTAAATGGAGTTTGCAACACGGCATTAATATCGTTCCTTGCTCTTGTTAGTGTCAGCTTATGCTTTACATTAACAACTATCTTACGATAGTCTTCAGCAAAACCCAAAATCATATTCAGTAGAAGCATATCAAAGTAGCCGTTATCATTAGTAAGATCATCAGCATCTTCTCCAACACCAAGCCAACCGACATTTATCATAAATTTTTTATCAGGACGAAGTGATAAAGAATTTTTCATAAGGGTTGTTAATCCAACCTTTTTTGCACTTGTCGACCTCTATGGCATTTATCTCATATCTTATTTCTTACATGTTTATGGAAAATTGGTCAAAGCAGATGCAAATATAGCAGTAACAAACACTGCTTTGATAAACAACGCAATCTGCCACTTATTTAAAGAACTTCTGGATGGTAAAAGACACAAATCTTGATGTTGAATTGAAATTTGGATTTCATTCCTGATAGTTTTTTATCTTGAATTTTCACGCTAAACATTTAACTTTGCAAGCCTACGAATTCCAAAATCATATTACAATTGCATTCATCTTTCATAAGATCAACAATTTTTTCGTATTCACAAGGCATGTTAAAAACATTGTTGATAGGATAGTCCCACGTTTTAAATTCTCTGATATTCTCACGCATCATATTATAGATATTTTTATTCGTGATCTTATATATAAGACTATCAGTGTCAGTATACAACAGTTTACACTCATCCCCAATTTTATTTCTCATAAAATCATAATGAAATTGATACACAAGTGTTTTGGACAGGTCCATGACACTTAATCCTATGTATATTGATTTTGTAATATAAATATCAGTGCGCATTAATTATATAGCAACAAGCTGCTCGTAAAATATGCCAATATGTCACAACTATGAAAATTGAGACGTGAAACAAATGTTTTTGCCCCAAAATATTTTTGACCACTTGTTGATAAGCTTAACATCAATTCGCTTGCGCTCATTTTCCATTGTTTTTCCATATACTGAATTATTAAATAATTTGTACAACATCTTCTCAAAGTCATTTTTTGCATTTTGACGTTTTTGACTGTTTAAGTTAATGTACGTTTTTAACCACGAATTTCGATGCAACTGTATGGCTCTGTAGATTTTTGTTATACGGAGACCATGACTCACAGTTTGCTTGAGTGCTAAATAGTGTATTACATATCGTTTTTTGTCTTATAGAGTAGTCAATAATTTTTTTTGTTTGGATCCTGGAGGTATCATGTGCTCAGCACAGAATGGCAAAATCTTGTGTGCGTTATGGAGAGTTTTGGGGTAAGCAAGATCTACTTCGAGTATACACTCGATTTCTTCTATATTAAAAATCTTCTACATTAAAAATACCTGTTGGGTTAATATTTTCAATCCATTTAAACCATATTAAGGCAATGGTTGCGTCATGGCCAAACCATACAAATTATCGACATCATAATACATTAGATATTTTTCAGTCATATTATCGCGTTTGCGTTCTTCCATGTATGCATAATTTGCTTTAGCATAGCGATTACAACATTGACTGATGCCACATCGTATGTTGCGCTCAATAAACATAAGCACGTCAACATCGGTTAATAATTCAAGTTTTACCTTAAATCAATTAACATCATTAATATTATTATTTCATAATAAATTATAATTTAAGAATAAGATGTGAAAATAATTTTTAAAAGTAAAGTTGTGCTTCTAAGCCATTCAACTGACCGATTATAATCACTAGAGCTGCTAAGGAACTCGGAGAGAATTAAAGCCACATCTTATACTTGCTCACGGAGAGATCATTGCGCAANTTTATAATTTAAAAAATATTTTCAAACCTTTGTATACTTTAACATGGCATCCCAAGTTAAACAAGGTGTTGTATCATAATGAGCCGGGTCTAATTCATATGCTTCAAGACGATTGTTTCAAAAGTTTTCGAAATATTCGGCAAGTAGTAGAACATCAGTCTTTAAGTATAAATCTAAATACTGCCCAATTGTTTAAATGTTAAAAGTATTCCAAATACTTTTAGCATGCTCATACTTTTTATCAGTAATATGAGCTTCGTATCAGCTACTGTAAAAATCTTGTTTTGTTGGTATCTTTTTTCCCTCTAGTTTTTCAAATGAGGATATATGATCATGCTGGAATATGCCTTTCGTTTTTAATAAATTTATTTGAATTATATCGTAGTTATCATCAATCAAGAATGTACTGTCGATTATTTTGATTTCATCTCAATATGATGACAGTTTGTCGAGAGATGAAGGCATAAATTTAAAGGTATCTATGAATCGTGTATTACTATTAGTTCCTTCAACATATTTTGTAAAGGAAATAAACTTTTCTTTTGTCTGAGGTAGAAGTTGAACTCTTCCTGGGAAGTTAATCGCGAGTTCTTTTATAAACAAATGAGAATCATAACCGCTTAAGTTATGAAAAATTATCGGTATCATTCGTGAATCGTGATAATTAATATTACATTTGCTATGCACAGGACCTCAAAACATGCAATAGAAAATAATATTTTTTTGTTTGGTGTATAAAATAATAACAATTGTTACAATAAAAAAAAAAAAAATATGCTTACTTTCCAGTCAGATAACAATGATCTCGTACTTTTTTTCAACTAAACTAAAGGGATGGTTACATATATGACATACACAAGCTTGATCATACATGACCTTTTTTGCTGTTGTCAAATCAATCATCTTAATAGGATTTTTATACAATTCTTCCAGTTTTAAAGCAAGAAGGTAAAGAATATTGACAAACCACTTAGCAGGTGTCTCATCATTATTTACATCTTTTTGTCTATATTTTTTTTACTCTGATTGACTATCATCATAACTGCATTTGATATAACATCCAATACTATAGGCTACATGATGTTGATACGCACGTTTGTTTTCAACAAATTCCAATAAACATTGAAAGTCCACATAAACAACAAAAGGTACTCGGTTCTTGTATGTAAAATTTTTAATTTTAAGTATGTGCTCATTCTTTTTTTTTAGGTAGAATAATTTTACAACTATTCATATTTTTGCAATCTTCTTCATGGGCTTTTAATTCATCTTTAGACCAAAAGTAATAAAGGCATCGGTCACATATGTTTGCAGCATGTTGATGTTCAGACAACTGTTTGCGTATTAAACTTGACAAATTTTTAATCCAAACATAATGATATTCATACTCGGTATTTAAATCGTTCTCAATATTGATTGTGTTATTATCCTCCTCATTATCAATATAAAAACTTTTAACAAGTTAAAGGTTAAAATGATTTTCTTTTTTATTTCCTGATAAATGACTAGGACAAACGTTATAAATATTACCTATTTTTTTAAAAAAATATAAATTAACTGAAACATTATTTTGTTTTTCAAATTTAGATTTTTTTAGGGGTAACTGGGAACTCAATATCATTTAAATTTAACTCGTTTTCGTATCTTCTATAATTTGAGACACGATTTGCATGCATTTTTATTTACTGGATGCAATGCTGATAAAATAGCCCATTTAAAGCATTGATTGTCCGTGTTAACAATATCTACGTAAGCATTTTTTTGTTTTTTGAATGTAATTTGGTAAATTTTTAATCGAACTACCTCGCATAGAATTCAATTTATTGATGTTGAAGACTCAATTAAATATTAAATGTAAAAACCAGCCAGAACCAACATCTTCAAATTTATCCATACTTTGCTCAATTGGTTGTAGTACATTCTTATTAAACCAAATGTCTTAATCAGTTGTTTGGTAAATGAATTATGACTTTGTGTTAAAGAATTTTATGTTGGCACTTTCAATGTTATCTTTTACTGTAACATATTCAGATGACAACACTGTGTTAACTTTTAGTGCTTGATGTTTGCGAAGAGACTTTTGTATTCATATGGAAAACTGCTTCTTTGCATCTTTAAAAAAATTTCTCGAATCTAAATGTTTTAAATTAATAATCAATTCTGTCATGATTCGTTTTTCGAAATCACTATTAACATCTTCGAGACTTACTGTATTATTGTTCTCAGCACTGGAAGTGTTGTTGTTGACGGTATTACTGCTGATGTAGATGCCGCTGCAGCTACACCTTCACCTTGAACGTATTTTGTGAAGTTATTTTCAAATTTGCTAGTTGACGCGATTTCTATATTATTTTCTGGTTCAAACACTTCAGGTTCATTTTCAAATGCTGTAACTGCTGCCTCAACTTCACGATCACTGTCTGATACAAAAACTTCAGACTCATTATTAAATATTTTTGCTGCTTCCACTATTTCTAAGCAATCATAAAGTAGTTGTATTTAAGCTTTTAGTAAAGCTATCGCTGATTAAAATTTTCGCAATTCAGAAGTTGATAAGTCATTTTTTTCTTCACTAAAAAAAATTACTATTCTTTAGAACTGTAAGACTGCTATCTAACTGAATTGGGATATGAGCAGCATCATATCTATTTATAGTTTGCTGATATGTTTTCTATAGCTAGTAAGCCACATCTATAAGATATTGTACTGTTGCCATAGCTAACTTGAAACTGCAAGCTTACTTGCTCTTAGATTATATGAAAATGAGCTGTTTAAGCAGCTCCAATCTTACTATAGAATAAATTCCAGAAAATAGTAGGCTTATGGAGAGGGAGGGAAGATACACAGTTGTTAATACAAAACTCATCACAATATTTTAAAATAAATTTATTCTTATTTTCTTCTCATTTCTTTGATTTACATTTAAATTTACCTAATTTTAAGGATTTATACTATCACTACTGTCACTACTGTAACTACTACAACGACTGCTACTACTGCTACTACTGCTGCTGCAGCTGAGACTGCTACTACTAATACTTTTTCTTTGACGTGATTTTTCGCCAATTGAAGAATTTGGTATTGATTTTTTTTTTTTTTCCTCACAAAAATCATCAGCATAATTTTCTTTAATAGGTCGCTTTCGAGTTGCTCTATTTTTAGGTTTTCAAAGTATAACCCTAACGTCAATAAAATGTATACAGTGAAAATCTATTTTAGACGTATTGAGGTAAACAATTATGCTCAATTTACATAAAAGGATCGGGATTCTTTATTGGGTATTTAGTGTAATGTACACTAACGCTATATTCATTTGTTTGTATACCCTCGACCGAAGATGGTATATTTCTTTTTTAGTAATGGAGTATATTGTAGATATCCAGGGTTTTAAGACTACACATAATAAATTTCTTCTTAAAGAAATTTTATGTGTGAAACTTGGGAGAAATAGGGATTCCATGGCAGTTGTATTAGTGCTTAAGCTGCCTTTCACGTGGAAAAATTTATCTTGTGCGGACAAGAAACAAAATCATTGGTTGATAACCAATTTCTATGGTATAAGCTGGAATGTCGGAAACATTTTCTATGAAAGAGCGCTTGATGTATTTAAGACTGAACTTGTTGACGCGGAAACGGTTTTCGTCAAGAGTCTCGAAAAAAAAAGTACCTAGTAGAAATACTGACATGCAAGTATGTATATATGCACACATGATAGAATATAATAAAGGTGCAAGTTATTCATGTTTTTCTACACTTATAGAGTCGTTAATGTTGAAGAGTATGGATGCCCAGCGCTTGCAAAACTTAGCGAAGCCTGTTTTCCATGCAAATACCATGCCTTTAACATTAACTCTTTATGTGCTATCAGAAATATCTCTGCAATAAGGGATTGGATATATTTTAAATTAAATCAAAAAAATGTGCTTAGTTCAATGTATACAGTAGTTTTTCCTCATTAAAAATTTTTTTGCCAATAATAATAGAGAACCGGTAGAACATGTAAATTATAATTTAAGAATAAGATGTGAAAATAATTTTTAAAAGTAAAGTTGTGCTTCTAAGCCATTCAACTGACCGATTATAATCACTAGAGCTGCTAAGGAACTCGGAGAGAATTAAAGCCACATCTTATACTTGCTCACGGAGAGATCATTGCGCAATCTTACGCAGCGCTGTGGGTGGGCAGACGTCACTAGTAGTAACAGCAACGATGAAAAAGAGAGCCTTGTCAAATAAAGAATATATTAGAAAAGTAATTTTTAACTTTAATATTCACAATTCCAAATTACATCATGGATTTCATCATTAGTATCCACGGCTTTTATAATGCTGACAGACACTTCATACTGAGAGAATTTTCAGTGGTTTTCTTGCAAGGAAACGTTGTTGGCCATTGGATAATCAAGCCACCTTGCAATTTTAATGATTTACCGTCTGATATAAAAAAGCATAATAATTACCAGATGGTAGAAGTCCACGGAATCGAATGGTTTGAAGGTGATGTTACTTTAAATGACTTAAAATATCATCTAATAACTATTGCTAAGAACCTGAAAAGAATTTATACTTATGGAAGTGATGAAGTTCTTAAGTTCAATCCTGACACATGAAGTTCACGATTTGTCCCAAATGCATCGTACTTTCAAAGACTTTGAAGACAAATTTTTTTCTCCAGTATGCCTTACACACGGACAAAACCATTTTGAAAAGAAAAGACTATTTTGTGCCCTAGATTAAGCACATTTATTAAGACAATGGTTTCTGACTAGCATATCAATTAAGTCATCAAAGCAAAACAGCGATTTATATTATGCAGCATATGAACGCCTTAAACGATAAAAGCAACAGCCTACATGGATGACCGGCTACGACGTGGTTGGTTAAGCGAAGCACATAATATAAATAATACTGATAAATTTTTCCGCCAAATTTTCATGTATTTTAATAACAACATGTTTAACAAAATCATTTTGTAAATCATGTACATTTTTCATTTAATATAAACCGATTTTAAAAATAAAACAAAAAATGTTTAACAATTATTTACCTACCACTCCACATGCTACATTATCATCCAACACGCTCGCTAACACAAAAAAAGTTTTTGTATGCATGTAACTACGATGTGTACAGGCTTCACACGATTTTGCACATTTAAACAGCGCGTGTAAATCAGCGCTGCAGACGACTTATGCATATTGCATCGCGCGCAAACTCAAACTGCATTGCACGTCACCAGCTGGCGCACGTGGCGCTACAGGCGCTAATGCTTATTGCGCATAAACTCAAACAGCGCGCACAAACTTAAGCAGCGCTGCAGGTGGCGCACGAAACCTCAAGCAGCGCATGCACAAGGAATGCGAGGAAGCCAAAGCTCCTGCTCGCTCATTGACTGCAGCAGGGACCACTCCACCCGAAAAGAGGGGCCACTCGCCACGGAGAGGGAGTGGGCCGAAATTTCCTGGCGACTCGAGCCCACCTGGGCCAGAATCACCATAGCTTATCTACTGTTATGCCTGAGTTTCAAAGCATTTAGACCGAGAAAATATAAACCTTTTAGTAATAATTCGGCAGGATGATAAAAATTAGAAATACAACTATAATAATTACGTTAATACTTAGAATGACTTAAAAAACTTGTGTGCTAGATTTTAGGGAGTTGAGAAACATGAATTTTTTGTAATAGACAAGAAAGGGGTGCGAACAATGGTAGATAAAAGAGAGGACTTTGTGTTTTTACAATAAAAATTACTCATAAACATAAAGTAAACATCAGTTATTTGTTAACTATAAAGTGGCATTTTATAAGAGAAAACACGTTCTTGATCAAATTTAAAAAGCAAGAGTAGCTGTCAAACTTAAGCATTGATTTTTAAAGATAGGAAAAGGAAACTTTGGAGAACAAATAAGTTCGAATTATAAGTGCATTACTGATTTGCTTCATAAAATAATCTATACAACAAATAAGAAAGAAAAATCTACCCTAAAGCTCTGATTCTTAATCCTAAGAACCATTCAAGCTTTTTAAGCCTTCTAAACCACAAAAAATTATTGTCATATCAGTGTTTTAATAAGTTATCAGTTACAGTGATAACGAAAATAAATTTTTATCCAATGATGTTATCAAAGACTATAATGCAGATGTTGAAAAAAGTTATCACGGTGATAGTTCAGTGCATGATATTAACAAATCTTTATCCATGAATTTTTATTACAAAATACTTAATGAAAGTAAGCCTGAAGAAGATAAAATTTATAAAATAAGAAGAAAAAAGACCGATAATATGTAATTGGCAGTTTAAAAAATTATTTTAAAAATAATTAAATTTAACAAAGTACATGACACCAGATAATTTAGCTTAATACAAACATATCTTGAAAACTAAAAGTGAGCATAAAGGAAATTTAATAAAAATAAGACTAGTGGTGCATACAACAGTACAAAGTTTAATAATATTATTGTTTCATTATTTAATCTCATACATGTAAAGAAAAAAGGTGAGTCGATACCTCTATTGAAAATTTGTAAACTAAGCACGCAAATGTACTTTATTGGCTTGCTTAACTCTAACAAACAAGTTGATCAACTAAGGTTGCTAGAGACAGAAAGATTAGCAGGTCATCCTAGTCATACTAATAAAGTAAATTCATTTGTTGAGAATCTTTGTTAAGCAAATAGTATGTAACAGCTTGCTTATTAAATTTAAGTTTAATATTAAAATGATCATTGATGTATTCGGACGTGGATCAGCTAAGTCTAAGGGTGGTTGTAGAAATACAGCTGAAATCAGACATAAGCTTACCTCAGATAGTGAATTTGACTTAGAAAATGAAAGATTGTGCAATGTGGCATCAGCTGTTTAATTTAAGGATGCTATTGATCTTATTTTTTTACAGAGAGAAAAAAGTTGAATTTTGGGATGAACAAGACAAAATAATTGTCCAAGTAAGCAATTTGAGTAATGTATTTTTAGAAACAATACTAAATTTGCAGCGAGAAATAATTACAACTAAGGAGATTAAGGTTCAAATATCTAATATACTTTTAGAAAACAGTTAGGAAGTGTAAAAGCTGTAGTGCAAAAGCTTTATAAATCTGCGAAACGCAACCACCTCCGTCGAAAGTTTGATGCTTAGGGCTTGGATGAAATATGGCAAGCGGATTTTGTAGAGATGATACCTTATACTCGTGAAAATAAAGGTAACAGATGCTGGCTGATAGTCATAGATGTATTTTTTGAGTATGCATGGGCTGTGCCCGTAAAGAATAAGACTGGTCCAGATGTAGCTACAGCTATAAAAACTATGTTAATAGAAGAAAGAGTTTCAATAAATTTGCAATCTGATCGTGGTGAAGAGTTTTAGAAAAAAAAATTTCAAGATCTCATGAAAAATTACAAAATTAACTTATACTGCACGTTAATTTATCTTAAAGTGTCTATATGTAAGTGACTTAATCGTTCTCTTAAACATGAAATAAGAAAAAAGTTTAGTGTAAGAGTTAGTTACAAGTGGCTCAATATTTGACAACACCTGATAACTTGTTACAGTAATCAAGAACGCTGAACTATTGATGTGAAGCAAAAAATGTTTCAGTAGCTGATAAAAAAATGTTGTACAGAAATTTATGCATTCAAAAAAAGGAACAAAATGAAAGTTGAAAGTTGTTGATAAAATACGTGTAAGTAATACTAAGCTAATCTCTGGAAAAATTTATGTGCCTAACCGATCGACAGAAACTTTTACTGTAACCCAAGTGGCACCACCGAACCCATGCACTTACTATTCGTAGGATTCTCAGCAGCAGTCGATCTTTGGTGGTTTTTACGAACAAAAACTGCAAAAACTTAAGTATATTCATACTTATCTTATTAAGAAAATCCTATGCCGACAAAAAAATCATATTTTCGTTTAATAGTTGGGTTTTGACAATACCCACAATAATTAGATTTCAAAAGATCAACTGTATTTAAAAAAAAAAATATGATGTTTATAATATATACGGCAAATGCATGAAAATAAATAAAGTAAATACAAATATTTAAGTTGTAAAAGAGTTGATTTATTCAAAAAATTTGTTATAAAAAAAAATACAATACATTATTATTTTTTCATTACTTTTAGAAAAACTATTTATTCTATTCACTTAAAACTTAAGTATGACAACCATTATCAGTTATGAAAAGCTTTTTATTCTGTGTATAATCCAAGAATTTACTATACAGCATTTCATTATCAACAATATTTTTTACACTGCACTATGTAAAGATACTTGAAACTTGTTATTAGATTTCACAACTCCCTTTATTCCGTATTTAGTGTAAAATTTCTTTAATTTAGTAACCATATAGCTACGGTTGACTGTAAACTCGGTGATTATCTTGCATGGGAAGAAGCTTCTAGAAGCAATTTTATTGAAATCTGAGAGGTCAGACATCTGTAGCAAAGAAATACAAAATTTTTTGTTAGTTTCAATATTCATAAAAAAAGAAAAACATTGGTAAAAAATATCGGTATAAAGGTGACAAATTTGATATTTACTGAAAAACTTTGTTTTGCCCTATTTGTCAATCAAAGTTCTTTAAAATTGTCTGTCTTCACACTTTTTCTCTTGTAAGATAGTTATTCGTCAATTACCCTTGCTTCAAATACTAAACGATCAATGACTTAATGCCACTGTCTGGCCACTTTGACCAAACTGGCCTGCAGTTGTTAGTGCGATTTTTATATAAAAATTCTATTACTATATAAGGTAGCTCTACGACAGTAATCTAACCCCTCCTCCTCCCACTTATTTCTTTTGGATAAGTTACCTCTTGCGCGTTGTCGTTGCCCTTTTGTTCTTCTTTCTTACATTTTTAATTTATTTTATTATTTTCACTAGACAATGAGCCAGTCATGGGGATAATATTACATTGCTCGTTACCAAAAAAACTAAAAGTTATCATTTTGCGTTAACTGTTTTGCATTAATTCATCTGTACGCTAATTTTTCAGTTGTTCCGGATTTGAAGGTTTCTTTATTTCTTTTTGTGATGTCACTGAGTTGATTCTTTTTCGAAACCTCTTAACTATATACGCTATTTTCCATCTGTCCTCGTTGTGATTTTTTTTTTTTTTTTCGTCTCCATGTGTTGCGAATCTTGGTTTTATATTTCTTTATTTATTTTTTTATTTTTTCGGATTACTACGACAGCTCTTAAACCAAGTCGCCGGGGCCACCCACTCACCATCTATGTATGGGGGTGTATTGCCGTACCTATTTTCAACCCTGTTGGTTGATATTATACCCAATCTATGGGCATGGTGTGAGTATCTCCAAAGAGACACCTTGCAAATTAATCTGACACTTTTCGCACCAACGGTGCATCAGGTCCACTCGCCACTATGTAGCCTTTCCCTGGAGAGGACTCCATTTTACAGAAAGCCCATTCCTCACTGGTAAAGTCAGTGCTCTCTGCTGAAGCTGTGGATCCAGGCTTATTAGCATTTCTGGAGAAACCCCATGTTTCAGGGACCACTCTTCGCCTGTAAGCCCGGTGATCTCTGCCTGGTGCATCGGATCCGCTAATCTCTACCTCTAAGCCCTAACAATGTTTCGTATTTATCTAGGACTGAAGACCTGTCTCAAGGATCCCTCTCATTTCTTGTCTTGGCTTTTCTTAGACTTGTTACATTTTCTCCATCCTCCTTAGCTTGCTCTTCTTCTACTACTCCATATTGCCACTTATGACTTACTTGATAATGCCCCCAGGGAATGTGTCAATAATATTAAGAAAAATGCATCGCTGAATATCATGAAAGCTAAGAACTATTTTTTTTAATTTTTCAGTATGAATCTTGTGCAGACGATATCTAATATTCATTTCCTCTCGATTTATGTTTCTGTTTTGATTTGTTCGGCAATCAAAGTAATAATTGAAATTAATGGTGGTATTAGCAACATTGGTCCTAATATCCTTTTTTTTTTTTTTCTTACGTCTTAATTCTCAACAAGAATGCTGTATATTTAACTTCTAAGACTAAAGAAATGGAATCGCTACACAACTTTAATTGAAAACATCACAGCTTTCAAAGTTGGGTTCAGCAATATATGCACCTGCACCGTAACGCTTATCCTAGTGGTCTAAAAGCTTAACATTGATAAGTTCCTTTTATTCTTCTTTGTCTTTCAAAAAATAGCCTTATTAAAATATCTAAAAAGCCTTTTTTCAAACTCATCTTTAGCTTTTTTTCTTTTATCACTATTAAGATCTATATACTCCTTGAGACATTTAATTTGCTAAAACTTTGAAGCCCGATGAATTCCTGTTATTCTTAATCCACAATTTTCAGCTTGCTTGATAGCTTTAAAGTAAAGTATATATTTATGCTTATTGTGTGATGGAGTCAATAACTCTCTCTGTTTTAAATTTGGAGCTAAAACGTGTTCAGAGAAGAATGCTAAGTCCTTATGAGAATCATTAAGCACCTCTTAATATTTTAAATCAACTTTTAAAATATCCCAATAGTCACTTTTATTGCTGACTTTGATAAAATCGCAAAATTGTTTGTCGACGTTTTTGATCCACTCGAATTTACCATAAGAAAGTCATTGAGTCATAGGTAAACCATAAAAATTGTTCACATCTGAATAAATTTTATATTTTTTAACGTCATTTTCTCTGTAATTATCCATGTAGTGGTTATTTGCTTTGGCATACCTGCTGTAGCACTGACTTATTCCTTCTCTTATGCCTTTTTCAATGAACATGAACATGTCAATATCATTATTAAGTTCCAGTTAAATCTGTTGAAAAAATTATAAATATATTTTTTAATGTTGTAGTAAGACTCTTTCTGTATATATTTGAACTTACTTTGGTTTTTTTAACATAGCATTCCAAGTGAAGTCTGATGTAAAATAGTACGCAGCATCTAATTTGTATACCTCTAGACAATTACTTCTCAGGTTTCCAAAAACTGTTGCTAACAGAAGCACATTTGCCTTGAGGTATAAATCTCAATACTACTAATATTTTTCATATTTTTGAAACATGTATATAACTCTTAGTACTTATAATGCGTTATATAATTTGCTATAAAAATCATGTTTCGATGAAAGCATGGTTTCTTTGAGTTTTTAAAATGATATTACAAAATAAGATAAAAAAGACACCTTTTCTTTTAAGCAATCTGATTTAATCAATGGTGCATGCACCGTCTTGACTGAAAGTAGTCTCTCAAGAGTAATGCTGTTTTGAATAGGATGCTAACTTATCGAGCAATAAGGGTAAAAATCGTTAGGAGTCAATAAAACGTGGGTTGATTTACGTTTCCTCAAGAAATTTTGTTAAAAAAATTACTTTTTTTTCGCCTGAGGTGTAACTTGTACTCTTCCAGAAAAACAAGTAACGAGTTATTGTATAAATAAATGCACATTATAGTTACTTTATCTGTGAACGACTATGGGTATTGTTCGTGAGTCTTGGTATTTGAGATTACATTTATTATGTGCAGGGTTTTGATTTCTAAAATTAGAAACAGGATTCTTAAATAAGTTTCAGGAGAAAAAAATATTTATGAAAGAATTTTAATAGAAAATATTCACTTTACATTAAAATAGGAACGATCATAAATTTTATAATTAACTTTAAGATATTTCTCACGCTCATGAAATTTGTCAGCGTTAAAAAGATCTAAATTCTCTTCTTCAGTTAATAATCTCACTAACACAGAATTATTCTACATACTTTGCAAATCTATAGCGTGATCTCACATTTCTTTAAAAAACAAAATAGTTTTATTCTCACAGCTTTCAGTATTTTTTCTGTTGAAAGGTATCGTAACTAAGTGTCACTAAGATTTCTTTTTACGTAGTATTCAACGCCTAATTATTTCTTGAATTGTATTGCTCTCTCACTATTGTGTACAGGTTTTAAGAAACACTTAAAGTCTGCATCTACAACAACCAACACCTTATTTTTGTTCTTATTATTTTTAAATTTTAAAATATTATTACCACATTCTGGCAAGTTAACTTTATTTTTTAACTTTTACGCACTCCACTGTGTATTATAAGTTTTTCATTACTTTTAAAGTAATGCAGGCAACGATTGCAAATGTGTATGTTATGTTAACATTGAGCAAGAGAGCTTATTACAACCCAAGATGAATATTTAACTAATACATAATGGCAATGGTATTCATCATAATCAATACGACTAACCCTGTTCTCTAAGCTATCCTCTGACTCAGCATCTTTTTCATTGTATGCCTCTCCTTTGTATACCTCTTTCATAATCCTATTACAAGCAAGGTTGGGGTCATACGCTGTCTTCATATTCTTTTGTATATTTTCTTCTTTTGCATTCTCTTTTGCTACCTCTCTCATAACAATGGAGCAACTAAAATTATCATAATCTTTATTGTTAAACTTTTTTCGTTTTTATTTGCTTTTCTCTTATCATCCATATATATATACTAAAGTTTTTCTTAGTAAAAAATTTACATGTTTTGAATTTTTTTCAGCTTCCAAATAAATATGAAAAGTTTTTAAAGTATCTTTTCTCTTTTCTTAAAAATATACAAGTAGATAAGCTAGGTCAATTCTGGACTCCACCCCTCTAGGGTAATAGGAAAAAAAGAGAGCTCGTGCTGTTGTACGAGTGCTGTTGACCGTAGAAATGGTGGTTGTGATGGGAGAAGAGGGATAGTGCGACAGCTCTCCAACAGCTCGCGTTGTTGTGCAAGGGCTACAGGGCATGGTAGAGAGGAAAATCACGTAAGCAAGCTCTTTTTTCTCTCTTGTTCCGATGTAAGATATGTGGATAGGAATACTGCATGCATGATCTCTCTCTTCTTGCTCTTACCTGAGATAGTATAGATATATATCTTGTTCCACGGGATGCTGTCTCGTTTTTTCTCCTGCTGTAAGGCAAGGATTCAAGCGCTCTATGTATGTGTTTATATGTATATATATTTGATGTCTCATGCACACGCTTACGTGTGCACCTACATAGCTGCACACTCCTAGAGAATAACGTTCATGCTTATACATTAATCTTGTACAAGCATACGCGTACAAGTGCGAGCGTACGCAGACATACAATCGTACGTGTGCACCACAGGCGAGCGCCCACATGCACCTCGTGCGAGCGTATGCGTGAACCACAAGCGAGCGTCAACATGCATCATGTGCGAACGTACGCATGCTCACGCGATCGTACGCCTGCTCGCGCGAGAATAATCATGCTCTCACGATCGTATGCGTACACCACACGCAAGGGCACGCATGCATCAGGCAAGCACCACGCACAAGCGTACGCATGCACACGCAAGCACACAAGCTCTGACACGAGGATAAATGAGTATATTTATAATTTCAAAGTATTATACGGAAAGCAACATAGCTTAGGGTTAAAAAAATTTGCAGATGTGCATGCCGTTGTTGCAAAATGTAGATTTCACCCGTACTCTATAACATGCAAGTCCTCAATAGCTGATTTGGTTAACTATCATATTAATATGAAATGGTTAATCATATTAGTCTGCTAAAGACCTAATCATTAATTTTTTTCTATTTGAATTTGTAAATTTATTTTTTTTTTTTTATAATTTTTTACTCTTATGAGCCAATAATAAGCAAAGGTTGTGTAAAGGTAATTTGAATGAAATTATAATGTGTTAACTTATAACATTTGTCAATTATTACTTTACTCTAACGTGTACAAGTAAAAATTTTAAAGATTATTTCTAACATTTTCCTGCACAATCAATGACATCTTCACCAATAAACTATTCCGGAATTTTTTTTTATTTTGTAATAGTTGTATGCACTGTAACACTCATCACTATCATACGTACAGGTTTTTAAATATGAAGTCTTCCTGAGCCATTCTTTCAGTAAATTTGCTTTATGTAATACACAAGATTGCTGTTTGTTTTCGAAATATTGTTAAGCATCTGTAAGAAATATAAGTGAAAAGTTATCCCCAATGTCTTCCAAGTAAACACAAATTGTGGCCAAATCATTAACTTCACGAGCAAAGAGTGAACTAACATACTTGGATTCACTATTATTACAAGATGAGGATCAGTTAAATATTCCTATGGTTATGGCAACCCTTAATAAAATTCTATTTGCCATCCACTTTTTTTACAACACTTTAGTTTTATAACCATCCTGCAACTTCACATAATAAAGTAAACTACGCTTGAACATAAAAGTGGTCGTTTGTTACATATTATTATTAAATCTTAAAAAAAACTGTTTTTCCACAGCAAGTTAGACTGCACATCATACTTGTCCACGGGTGTTGCCAGCGGGTATCGATGATGACAATATTTTTTATACCTACTAAGGTAAAGGGCCCATCTATGAGACAGCTTACGAGTGGTGCCTCATTATTTGAATTAATTTATAAATATATGAAGGTGTTTGTAAATAATTTTTTCATATTATCCACTAATTTAGGGTTTTTACTTTGAAAATATTTTTTTTTTATTACTGTAAGCGTAAAATTAAAAAATATATGATAAAAAATTGAAGTTATCTACATGTCCGTACTATGAGACACAGAATTTATACCATGTACCAGTGTCTCATACTTCATGTCCCACCTTATGGGACAGCAGTAGAAACTCAAGATTCAATGAATTTAAAAGGTTTTTTTTTATTTATTTAACACTGTTAATATAAAAATATCATATTTATTACAGTTTAATAAATAAACAATTGTTTATAATAAATTACATAAAATATGTGAAAAAAAAAGAAATTCGCTAATCTTAAAAAGTAAATCATGCAATTGAAATGACATATCATGACAAAGCTTCTTGTTTAATTTTTTTTTGTACAGCACTCATGGATTCTTGTTTAATTTGTTTTTGTATAGCATCCATTTGCTCTTGTAATTTCTTTTTCTCTTCAGCTAATTTTTTCTTCTTTTCTCTAAGTTGTTTAGCTTTCTCAATTTTTTCTTCCTTTTGTTG
This sequence comes from Copidosoma floridanum, assembly GCF_000648655.2. The sequence goes on from NW_019384214.1 coordinate 203,815, forward strand.
CTTTTCTTTTTGCTTAGCTATCTCTTGAGCCTACCACTTATCCGAAGTTCCTGCTGATGGTTTTTTCATTTTCCCAGATTTTTCTATTTGGGCTTTTTTCTTTTTTGATAAATACTTAACGGGCATTGTAAACACATGGTCGAATGTACTTGGATCTATTTGTATTTAAGTAAATATTTTGATTATGTTATGTTAACAGTTTTAAAGTAGTAAATGTTATCATTATTCAAGACTAGATACCTTCAGTAGATTTATTTTCTTGGTCACTTTCTTTCTCATTACAGCTTTCTTTGTAATTATCAATTGGAGTGGAGCTTCGAGTAACATCAAGTGTGCTTGATTTATTCGAGTCACTAGCATCAAGTGTGCTTGATTTATTCGAGTCACTAGCATCAAGTGTGCTTGATTTATTTGAGTCACTAGCTGAAAGTATTATAATCACATATTTTAACATTAAACCATTGACATTGATTATTAAATTTTACATAAGAATTGATTGTATTATTGTATACATACCATAATCAATCAAATTAGTATCTAGTAAATTGAAAAAGTTGTCAGCAATACTAGTTTTTGAGAGAGAAACTTGAGAAGAACCAATTTCAAATACTGAATTATCTTTAATACTAATTTCACCATTACTTGATGCTAGGATATTACAATTTTGTACACTAGTTCCATCATCACTGTGACTTGCATCTGATACAAGTTCAAGTAGTACATTTTCTTGAGTTTCAGGTTCGCCCACTTCTTCAACTAATGAAGTTGGGATTGTTTGAGGAAGGGATGATTGACTATTAGGATTAACTACTTCTAAGTTTAAATCTAATGAATTTTTAGAAATCTTAATGATAGAATCATTATGCGTAGCATCATCTATAAAAGTAAAAAAAAACAAACAGATTTTACATAAGTAAATCAGTTATCATTAAAAATATCTAAAAGAAAAATCTAGTCATTATTAAAGTTTAGTCATTTAAAAATCTAGTCAATAAAAAGTTAGTCTTTAAAATATGTGTTTTTTATATTTATATTAAAAGTTACCAATGGGATATCCCTTGATTTTAAGCCAATACTTGTATAATGACAAATCTTCTTGATTTATTATTGTTGACTTGTCAAAAAGAGAATCCTGAAATTTTTGTAGAATTTTAGAATCCAAATTTTTTTCAAAATTTTGCAAATGAGTACTATCTTTGTCGTTTAAAAAACAATTATCCTTTGATTCTGCCTGCATTCTTATATCATCTGAAGTTTTATCATCTTTCTTCGTTTTCTGCAGAACATTATAATCGACTTCTTGGGGATTCCAAGGAACTAATCCACATTTTTTAAACCCACTTTGAACTATTTCCTTTTCATTCTTCATTGAATCCAAGGTTTTTTTCAGAACTAGGGGAAAAGTGTCTTTTTTAATTTTTTGAACTTGATTTTCGTTTTTAAATTGAGGCACAACTTTTTTCCAGTTTTCTTTAAATGGGTGGAAGAAAGAAACGTCCAAGGGCTGGGTTATATGGCTAGAATTTGGTGGAAGTCCTATTACTTCTATTTGTCTATCTCTACAAAACTGCACAACTGGAATAGTAAAGTGCGAGGAATGATTATCCATATAAATGATAATAGGAAATTTAATTTTACTTTCTAGCAACCAGGGGTAAAAAACATTTGTTAGATATTCATAGAAACTTTCAGCTGTCATCCAGCCATTGTCCGAGATGCCAATACCCCAGCCCTGAGGCACATTTCGAATGATATCTTTTGGGAGACTACTTTTGTAAGCATACATCAACAGGGGTGGGGCTCGAGCACCAGCAGCACTGTACATAAACAACACTGTCTGACACTCTTTACCAGCATCGCTAATCTGATAAACTGATTTACTCCCTTTCTCTGTCAGTACTTTTTCTCCATCAGGAGACAACAAAAGACTTGATTCATCACAGTTGAAAATTCTGGTTGGAGAAATGTGAAGCAAAGCTTTTGACTCCAAATAATCTTGTTGTTCACTAAACCACTCCTGTAACACTTCTTGAGTCACCGCAGCTCTGGTATGACTTAACTGCTGAGCAGTTCTTATTGTAAGTGCTGAATGTCTTTTTCTAAAAGACTCATACCAATGTCTTCCCGGTCTGTTATCAGTAAAGGGGTTCTCCTTTTTTTCTTTCACCACATAATTTTGCACACAGTCTAGAAGTTCGGTTTTGCTTACAGGGTGTCCTAGCCTTGCTTTGGTTATAATCCAGTTGAAAATTTTCAATTCTTCTGCTTCTGATAAAACAGTACCTGGTCCAGCATATGGTTTAGTTGACTGTTGTATTTTTGAATTGTTTTTTCTGGAAAGTGTTGATGATGGGACACCAAAAGCATGAGAAGCTTTTCTAAGTGATACACCTGATTTTACAGCTGATAAAGCATTTTTTAAATTTAATTCAGTATACTGTTTTCTTTTTAATTTTGTTTTAGCTGTGTTACTACGAATAACTTTTGATTTGATTTTAACATTTTGATTTACTGGTTTTTTAGCAGTATTCTTTTTTTTAAATTTATCATCTGTACCTTTTGACTTGTTACTACGCTTAGTTTTCATTTTTATTTCGAAAATCACCTAAAATAATTATATATTTCAATAAAACTTAATAAATATGCTATACTAAACAAAAAACACTGAACTTTTTAGGTTATATTATACGTTACAATAAATAACATTTAATTACCTTATTATTTTTGAGATACAATAAATAAACTTTATTCAACGCGCTTCAGAGCTGCGTTCAAGACGATTGTGACCAACTGATTTTGTTTATTTAAACGTTAAAACGATAATATTTATTACACTCACGCGTGTGTCTAATAACAACGTACAACATGTACCCCACTCATGGGACAGACTACTTACTGTACCATAGGTAGGGACATGACTCGCTGAAATGTACGTACGATGAGACAGCAATATTAAAAAAAAGAGCCGGTATATAATTCAATGAAAAATTATTAGACATTATTTAACATCTTTTGGAAGGTGACTTAACTATTTTTTTTGTTTTAATTTAAGTTAATTTTAATATTCTATCCAAAAAGTTAAACTCGTACATGTACTGCTTAAACGCTGATAGTAGAGAAATGTTGATCGATCCTCAGACTCGAAGTACTAATTATCATATATACTTATGAACTACTCTTTAGATACGTTGAACATTAATTTTTTAGTTACGTATAATTAACAAAAAGAAGAAAAATAGTTTTTTTACACCTTCACATAACGTTATTAATTCTAAAAATATATATTTTCATTACTGTTTCATATGATGGGACATCGTCTCATAGATGGGCCCTTTACCTTATCCTTTAAGAAGCTTGTACGTTTAATACTAAGTGATGGTGTTCGCAACGGTACGGTAACGTAGCTAATACTTTTACGTATACATGTCTACCCACATATATAGATATACATCCATGCGTAAGTTGGTTCAATGTGTGTGCACCACCTGGTTTGTCTCTACGCTCATATCAAACGCCACTCTCTCCTTCTCTCCACCACTTTCTTGGGTGAATGGAATGCCCATTCAGCAAAAAAGCATCACCTGACTTGGTTTCCAACTATAAAGATAATCGACTCGTATACTTTTATTACTTACAAAGTTGTTGTAGTACCTTATTCGGATTTCGAAAGATGCAAGTCCTGAATCGCTTAGTTGGTTAATGGTTTTATCGGCGTGCAACGTCAATTTAGTTCGATCTCTTCGGAACTTACATATTGTTTTTTTGTTAACACATTTTTTGTTTCTAATATTGATAAGTATGCAATTGTTGAAAAAAAAAATCTGGAATGGGAAACCTTTTTAGAAAAAAGCACTTTAATATTCATTATAACGTTTATTTGGAATATCTTTTAAAATGAAAACAGTAAAAATTTATTGATTATTCTTTTCATTATCACTGGTACTATCCACTACGACTTTACAACTGGACAATAGTGGTTGTGATCTTTCATTTTCAAGATTCTGGAAGGCGTTACAGTATGCATCACTATCCTGCGATAGTATTTTTAGAAATAAAGTGTTCATAATCCATATTTTTGCGCATGCATTAGACATATTGGTAAAGCAATTTTTTTTAATTTTTATGCATTGTGAATAAGTTATGAGTTCGCGGTAAGTCATGAACCTCACGTTTTAATAACGAACTTATGAGTTTGGCTCCATCATTACCATACGTGTGAATTCTCTAGAGATTCTTAGTGAGTGTAATACGGCAATGTTTTAAATCACTTATTGTGATATCACCTTTCAACCACTCTATCCTGTGAACTACTGTGCAGTGATTATTATATTTCTTTATATTGTAAGGTAAATCTTTAAATAAAGAGGGTGGTTTAATTAACCAATGACCGATGACGTCTGCGCGTATTGATACCACTGCAACTTCTTTTGGTATAAATTGCCTGTAAGAGTCTTGAAAACTTTGGATTTTCATGACAAAATCCATGATGATGAACCACGACACTCTCTTGTTATGTTTACTCTCTGGACAAGATTTTGGTTACTAGAGAATCAATCGGTCATGAATTTTTTTACCAACGAAAATAGTTTTTTCTTTTATTCTCCTTGTCCTCGCTGTTAAGGAGAAAGTAATTTTTTAGTATCGTACCATTTTATATCTTACTACTTGTAGACATCATGAAATACTGAATAAGAAACCTGGTTGCAATATTCATCTATAATATCATTTCACAGAATGTAGTAATATATTTCTCATATGTTTGAGTTGATTCTTTCTCTCTCTCGCTTTTATCTTAATGAGCACTTTTAAAAGATATCATAAAAATGATTGACCTATGAGTAAAAGAGATGAAAAAAGCAAGGTACTTACCTTCCAAGTTTCTAACCATCGTTGTCTCTTTTCCTACAGCGTTAGTATATAGTACATGTTTAGTATCAAGATTTTATAAAAAAATTTAAAATTAGAAAAGAAAAGGTTTCACATTTATGTTGGGAAGACACTCTGTTTATAAAAAAATGTTTAAAAATAAGATTACGATATATTTTATCTTTATCTTTTGCAAGTGCATACCAACAGGCGCTCACCAGTTATTTTGTAAATCGTCATCCTGTATTGCTATCACATAAATATCTGTCATTATATTTTCATGAAAAGGTGACTTATGCAGACAGTTACATGTTTGGAAGGGTAATTATAAAGATGAAAGAGGAATTATGTAGATGTCCACATAATTTCACCATGTTTATTGCTATGTGTGTTAGAAGTACGTTAAGTCTGCGTAAGTCACTTTCTATCCACATGTATATTTGTATTTGTTATAAATAAGATTTCGGCAATGGCAATGTTTTCAAACTCTTGGAAATTATTATTATACTCCGCAGAGTCATGATAATAATTTATCATACATGAACTTTTACAGTAGCCTTTAAATTTCATATGAAACATGATATTGGAAAGTGTTTATGTGATGTACATTTTTTCATACAATTGTCTGTAGGTGGATATCTGCTTTTTTATTTTTCAAAATTCTATCAAGGTATAAAATAATGAGTGCTACGATAAGCTTTACAACGTTTGGCAAAAAAATGGAAAGCGTACACATTTAAAAAATCTACATTTTTTTTAAACCTAAGCATTTTGATAAAAAGCACTACGTTTAAATAGTACACAAGATATCTATAACAAACAAATTATAGTATTAAATTAGTTTAATCAAGTAACTGTTATTTTCATAAGAACAAATTTTTTTTGAAACTCATTTCTTAATAACCTTAGCCTACGTCTATGTTCAACTACGCCAATTCATAGTTTGTAATATGTTTTTTTTATTAAATGACCGTTGCAACTATCATCAATTACACCGTCATCACGCTGCTCTTCATTTGAACGTCGAGGTTCATAACAATTAATTCCTATAATTCGATTTATATCGATTAAATGCAAGGGTTCTAATGTTCCTGTATTCAAGGCAACATGAACTTCTAACAGATTTCTATATGGTAAAGTGCTCAATAGATCGTCCAGTTCAAAACTTTTAACAGGTTTTTGAAGCCTCCTTATGACGTTTGACTCATTGAAATACTCCACCACTATTACATATTCGAAGGATATCTCAATAAAAAAAAGCTTGGATAGATTCTTATACATTCCCCAACATTTTTTAACGTCTCTATCTGCTTTAAGCTTAACAAGCATTTGTTAATGAGAGTGCCATGCTTATCTTTTTATAAAGGATTTATAGGGTGGATAAAACTTGCACGATATCACACAATAACAGTAACGATGAAAACCACAACTTCCGTCTGCACAGACTTTTTCGATTTTGCGTACGGTATCCATAACAAAAATTAATTTATTTGTTTTCATTTATTGTTTTATAACCGAAATTATACGATAAGGTTTCCGAGATAAGCTGACGCTTTTTCAAAGCTATCGTGCATGCCTTCTATTCATTACGCCTTACTACTTAATGTATGTCAGACAATCTATACTTTGTATCCTAAATTTTTATTGTGTTATCTGATTCTACGTTATTTTCATTCTATTGTGCAATCATGGTTACAATAGATATGTCATTTATTATTTTGAATTTTCATAATTTAACTTATTAACCTTAACTTTGCATACATCATAAAACCCCCCACTAGCCTTACGCACAAAATTTAGGACCTCCTGAAACAATGGTCTCTATTCACGGTTCTTCACCATTCACCTCTAATTAATGTAATAACTGTTCTAATAATGAGACAGTAGGTGGTCGATATTCACTGACATTTTCATTATTTCTTGTATATATTACTAAGTCTGCACGCCCATTAAAAGTTATCTCGTGGGGTACCTTTTTTATTATCTACTATATGTATTATTAGAAATTAACCATCAAAGGCCTGAGATTTATATGCTATACAGATATACGAAGTATAAATTTTAATTTAAAATTTCACTGCAGAATCAACAAAATTTTTTGGCCCTCCTCATTCTAGAAAATAAGCTGTTCAACATCACAGACGTTATTTATAGCGAGGGGATTCTCTTCTATCTTGTCTATATCTATACCACGATAAGGACCGGTATGTGTACACATGTTTACACACATGTTAGTGGTATCATGTAATTCTATATCTTTACGCGTCACAAAGTCAAAAATAAAACAATTCTTCTTGGTATTAAAATTATACTTTTACGTAATAGGTTGCATACTACATATGGTAAATGTCGCTATTCATGGAGTATGTCCTTATTCATAGAATATGAGAATTTATGTATTTGTTATGGAACTTAATTGAAAAACAAATTATTGTAGCTGTATATTTCATGTCTGTTTAAGAATTTCCAAAAAATATTTCATTTTACTTACAACAAATAACCAATTTTAAACATAATTCCATAAATTATGACAAAGTCATCCATAACCTATCTTTTAAAGTGTACGTATTGTGGTACCAAACTTCAATGAGTGTTTAAAAGATTTTCGCTATCGCTTCTACCATAATTGGCACTGTTGTCTTGATAATGTTGTTGTTGTCAATATTGATTCTGCCACTGTTGATATCCACCACGACCACGCTGTGCTCTACCATGGCCTCTGTTATTGTTCTGAAAGTTTTCCTGCTGTTGGTTGCTGAACTAAACTTATTCGCCTCCTCTCTGTTAATTATTTATTCCTCTGTTTATATTTAAAACATTTAAAACACCAGTCCACGATCCTCTTGATGTGTTTTGTTGTTCATTATAGTTGTTAGTATAACATTAATTTTAAAAAGGTCCTGGCTTACTACACTCATAACAGTTCTTATTTTTTTTCTATTTCACTATGAACACACTTGAATTTTCACTATTACATTTTTTTTGTATGTTGGATTTCTTATCTCGAACATTTTAATTTTGTTTTTAACATATTCAACCGTAAAGCTAGTATTGTATCGTTTTGCAGACATGAATTTTAGTTTAAAAAAGCTTTAATTCTTCAAGATGTATGAGTTTTGCATTAACTTTGTAATCTGACGTAAAATTTTCTGCCCTTTCTATCGGTGATGTCTATTTGGTCCTATCTGCATAAATACTGTGAAAAAACTGATGTCATTAAAAAAAATCAGTTTTTCAGTGTTATCCCATCAAGTTAGCTACAATCTGAGTTTTTTATCAGAAAAAGCGGGAAATTTTATGTGAAAAACAGTTATGAAAAATGGGGATTTGCATTGGGACTCAGATGAAAGAATTAAATTTTAAACGTTGAAAAACATGGTATCCAAGTTTTTTAATCTAAACTAATTTCTTACTGAACAACAACTATTTAATATTAATATTTTACATGTACATAAAAGGTTTTTTTTTTATATTTTATCATTAATCATATGACTAAAATTATACATAAAAGGTTATATTTATGATTAAATTTTGATAAAAAGAAATAACAGTTTTTTCATTTATATTAAAATTTGTTACTTTGATTTAAGTTAGAACTGATTTTAACAACAAGATTTTCATTGTTTTTACAAGGTCTGAACATGTGATAACTTTAAGTACCTTCAATAGTCCTTAGATTTAAGACTCTTGTTTTGAGAAACTTAGAGAAAGTCAAGTACTCGTCTTGTGGCACAAAATAAATTTCAACATTATTTATCATATCCTTAGCCCACTTATAAAAATAGAGAGCGTTCAAAATAGCTTGATTTCTAAAACTAACTCTTGATGCATTGCACTTTATTGCTGCTTCTAATTTATCGCATGGCCCTTCTCTGAGAGAGGTAGTAAAAAAGTGCCACTTTGCAAGGATACTTGAATCTTACTGATGCAATAATAGATTTCTAAAAGTATTCTTCTTCTTGCACTGTTGTGGAGCACCATCAGAAAAATAAAAAATCTTATCAGTCTTTTTAAATGTACTCTTTAAATAACTCATTACTTTTGTTTGAAACATGTAGACAGCAACTGTATTATGTGTGAGACATTTGGACAGAAAAACCATGCTAGTATTTTTTAGCTCGCCATTTTGTTTGTAGTAAACAATAACTAGAAATATTTTGCACTAATTGTTGTTTCAGAGAAAAGCTTGAGTTGCTTCTTGACAAATAAACGCATAATTCTCGAAAGATCAAGCACAAAAAGAAACTCGTTTTCTTTCAAGTTAGTATTCAGTTCAATTCAAGATTTACTTTGTGATTTCGAATTAAAGTCAAGAGTGACCAATTTTTCCAAACGTTCAATTAAGTTCTCTATAAAGTCTTTAATATTGCATATTACATTCAGTAGTGTACATCGTTTTCAATACACCAAAATTTATATGAAATTTCGGTCATTGATGATCTATAGAAAACTTGCTGTAACTGTTGTCTAAAATCGTCGGTTGGTGGGTAGTTTTTATATTAAAAAAAAAAAAAAAACTATTCTGTCGGATCAATGCACATCAGTTTTTAGAGCAGCTGTTTGTATAGCGATTTCTTATCACCTGTATTGTTAATCTATTTGTTATTTCAGAGCGAAGAGAATAATTTACTTTCTAAAAATAATAAAGAATTGAAAATAAATAAAACCATAAATTTTCTTTTCTTTGATAAAGGCACGAATGGTTGATTAATTACTTTTTAATAATATAAAAAATTTTAAATGCTGTTCTATTTGAATATTTTATTTTTAAAGTAATTTTTTATTCTTAAAACAAAAATGGATCAGAAAGCGTTCCGGGTTGTGTGGTATACGTGCCAACACGCACTGTATATGTGCCACTACTTCCAGCCAATACGCAATGTTAAGGTCTTAAAAGAGTGAATGATGTTAAACAGATTTTGTAATCGGGATATTCTACTTCAAATTTTTCAAATAGTTCCTTTAAATTTAACAATATTAACTTTTTTGGTACTAAATGCCTTTCTCCAGATAAATCCTCAACAGATTTGACATTTTTTTTCCAGGTAATCGACGAGAATTGTCTTTTCGTTCTTAAAAATTAACATCTTCTTTTATTTGAGTAAATTTCTCTGATTTTTCTGTTTTCTTATAAAAAGTATCAACATTAACGTTATCTTTTAAGATTGCTTTAGTATTTCGAATGAAACTTGATCCAGCTTGAAAAAGTTTTCTAATCTTTGGTTCACCCTACTTTTTTAGCAAAATACTTAATAACGAATTAATTTTTTTTCTTAAAGTAACAATAAAATAGAAAATTAAAATTTTTTAAATTACGAGTTTTTAATACATCAATTATTTGTATTTATTATACATTATATATTTACTTGTCAGTTTCTGATTTAATAAGATGTTTTATTTTCTCAATAACTTTATCAAAATTCTTTGCTTTTTCATCATTTTCTGATGTAGGGTCAACATCAAAATTGCTTTTTTTTTCTCACTTCTGTAATGACTTCTTCGTGCTTCCTTTTGACGTAAGACTTTTGATGACATCTGCGAAATTTTCATAAATACTTGTAAATTAAGTACATTGTGTAACTAGATAAGAAGAGGACGAGTAATATACAAAGGGCGCTCTATTTTTACTTAAATTATTTGTCACCTTACAACCTCTAAATAAGCGAGCTATGGAGTACTTATGCTACGATTTCTAGGTTTGACAATTTTATTTGTTATGATCACATAGCTTACTAATATTTTTATACTGGAGACATATTCAAATATTTTCCATTGATTTTGTCAAGCATACATCAGAAAATTGACTTTCGCGAGTTTGATTTTCAGTTGACGTTTTTTGTGTTTGACTATCTGAGGATTCGCTCTTGATAGATTAAACTTAAGATACTTTTTGACAAGCCGAGCATATAAAACTATTACCTAACACTTCAGAAAACTAAATTCTCACATCATCAGTTACTTCCCTCAAAGCAGCCTCACTTGGATCGTCTAACATATATTAAGTTCTTTGTTTTAACAATTGCATGTAGTAACTCCAATATAGCTTAACTAGCGATAAATATACTCACAAGCTGATTTCTGAAATAAATTAGGACACCTTTTACGGGAAGGCCGTAATGTCAGAGTAATTTTTAAAGATAACACTTATTTTCTAATAAAATAGCGCTTTTTTCAATGTGGAAATAAGGTTTCAAGTAGAAAAAACCATTAGCGTCACATGTCACAGTACTTCTGCAGTGACGTTTTTTATGAGTCTGCAGAACAAATAATTAAGAAGCAATACATACATATATATATATATATATATATATATATATGTATA
>NW_019384214.1:227396-276757 GCF_000648655.2 Copidosoma floridanum
GAGCTTGCCATCCTACCATCCTAGAGGGGTTAAGTCGAGAACTGGCCAAGCTAATATACTTATACATTAATCGTAATAACATTATGTTTTTAAAATCTCATTTTTTGCTTAATTTGCACTGATAATCTCTATGTTGTGTAGGGATAGGCGCTTTTCTTATTATTATATTTTTATAAATAAATAACGGGACGAGTAACTGCTCCAGGTTGTATAGGGATTGGCGCTTGTGGTAATTAATTTATTTTAAATAAATAAATAGACCATTTAGTGCACCTATTCAAGTGGTAATAGGTGCTTGTCTTATTACCATATTTCTTTTGAATATTTAAATGGACCAGTGAGCGCTCAAGGCTGTGTGGGGTTTGGCGCTTGTGTTATTTAATTTATTTTATATGAATAAATGGACCACTGAGTGCACCTAGGTGTGTGGGGATTGGTGCTTGCGTTATTTAGTTTATCTTTAATGAATAAAGGGACTAGTAAGAATACCAGGTTGTGTGGGGATAGGCGCTTGTGTTATTTATTTTATTTTAAATAAATAAATGAACCAGTAAGCGTTTCTAGTTGTGTGGAAATTGAAGCTTGTGTTATTTTATTAATTTCAAATAAACAAATGGACCTGTAAGCGCACTATGTTGTGTGGCGATCGGCGCTCGTATTTAATCATTTTTTTGTGAAAAAATAATTGGACTAGTAAGCACTTTGGGTTGTGTGGGGATCAGCTTTTGTGTTACCCAATTTATTAGAAATAAATAAAGGGACCAGTAAGCGCTCCATGTTGTGTGGGAATAGGTGCTAGTCGTATCACTGTATTTTTTGTAAATAAATAACGGGACCAGTAATTGCTCCGGGTTGTGTGGCGAAAGGGGCTTGTCTTATCATTATTTTTTTTTTAAATGAATAGAGGGTCCAGTTAGCTTACCGAATTTTGTGGGGATAGGCGCCTGTTTTATCTTTATATTTTTTTTGTAAATAAATAAATAAACCAGTGAGCGCACTTAGTTGTGTGGGTATTTGCGCTTGTGTTATTTTATTAATCTTAAATAAATAATTGGACCAGTAAGCACTCCGGGCTGTGAGGGGATTGGTGCTTGTGTTATTAAATTCATTTTAAATAATGGGTTAAGTAACTGTACTGGGTTTTGTGGGGATTGGTGCTTGTGTTATTTCTTACACGATTTTCAGTCGCATTTGGGAGCACTGGTGAGAACCTTCTGAATGCCCTCTCTTTCTCTGCGTTCTTGATTCTAGAACCCTTTATATATCGGTATCTTATCAACAGTAACTTTTATGTTACTGACCTCAATTTTTGCTGGAAGAATTCTTTAACCTAACGCTGATCATAATTTACCAAGAAGCAAGAGAACCACCTGCAATCAGTAAAGAGTAATACTGAAAGATCGATGTTATTTTTTAAATTTTAAAAAATTTTCTTTTAATTTGAAAAATGTATCAACTTTATTCTGAGTTTCAGAATTTATTATAAAGTATAGTATTCTGTGAGAAAATGTATTTAAATAATTATGCTTCAGATAGATGTAAAATAATAATGCTGAATAGATGTTTTTCTGAATAGAGGTAAAAATTAGTTTTGATAAAAAAACTTAAATACCACGCTTTTCAACGTTTGAAATTTAATTCGTTTACCTGAGTCCTAATGCAAATCTTTATTTTCATAACTGTTTTTGACATAAAATTTTCCGCTTTTCTGATTAAGAACTTAGATTGTAGCTAACTTGATGCGATAACACTGAAAAATCGTTTTTTCACAGTATTTATGCAGATGGGACCAAATAGACATCACCGATGGAAAGAGCAGAAAATTTAACGTCAGTTAACGGTTTAAAAGAAAATTTTTTAGCATATTAGAGCTATGATAAAGAATTTTGAGAAAAACGCATAATTTACGAAACAGTACATAACTATGGGTGTTTTTGATATTTTTGGCTCAAAATTGATGAGTTAACTAAGCAGATGGTAGAAAGTATGTGGTTTAATTTTGAAAAAATTCTTAGACGTCAACTTAAAATCACTCGCAGAATTCTTTGATTTTACTCAAATATACATACATACACATAGTACACATACTTACAACGCTTGAACCCTTGTCTCATAACAGGAGAACGAAGGAGACAGGACTTTGTGGATTAGGATGTATATCTATATTGACTTAGGTAAGAGTAAGAAGAAAGAGATCATGCCCGCCATGTCCTTATCTACAAATCTGACATCGGAGCGAGAGACAAAAAAGAACTTGCTCACGTTGTTTGCTCCTCTACCGCGCCCTTGAGCCCACGTTCAACAGTGCTAGCTGTCGGCAAACTGTTATACAATTCCTCTTTCTCCACCAAAACCACCATTACCACGGTCCAAAGCACTCGTACAATTACACGAGCTTGCCATCCTACCATCCTAGAGGGGTTAAGTCGAGAACTGGCCAAGCTAATATACTTATACATTAATCGTAATAACATTATGTTTTTAAAATCTCATTTTTTGCTTAATTTGCACTGATAATGTCATTGTAGTGAAATCGTAATGATTTCCGTATTTTTCATAGTTCTAGACTCGATACGCATTTTCACTTGCAGTACGTAGTGCTGACAAAATAACCCATTTTAAACATTGGTGATCAAAATTCTTAACATTATTACAAGCTTTTTTTTAATAAAAGAACTGGGTAGTTCTATGTAATAACTCTATGTAAAAATTCATGGCCTGATATTTATTATGTTTACTACTCAATTTAAAATGGAGCGCAGAGCCCACCTAGAGTATCGTTCTAAGAATTCATCAATGTTGGTAGCAATAGATTTCTAAATATTATTTTTGAACCATGCAATGTAGTTGTATGAAAAATACTTACCAACGTAGTGTTGAAGTATCACACTTTAGTAGCCCACGTATTACTTTTGACTAAGACAAAATCTGCTTTTAATTCAGTTTTAATTTTAAAAGCATTGTGCTAATTTAGAATTTCTGGCACTTTTAAAACAAACTTTTTTTCTGCTGAGTTCAGAAATTTAACCACAACTAAGTGCTTGCTATTTACAATAATTAAATTTCTTATACGATTTTGAAGCGCACTATCAAGTTCTTTCCACACCACAGCAGCATTATTGTCATTATGGCTTGATGTAGTAGCAAGACCATATCCTTATATTCTTAATTCAACAAAAAAAGTTTTAAAAAAAAATGTTATGAGACACTCAATATTAAGTAATTTATACCTAATGTGCGATAACAGTTTTAAAGATTGTTGATAGTTTTTAATGCTTTCAAGCACAATCACACTATTATCAACTATATCTTTAATTTTTGACATATTTTTACCATTCAACAGTTGTTATTGTTCTACTCGCACTATTTCACGAAAAATCACAAGAATTTGTATACATTTAGCATAAGCAGAACTATTATAAAGTCACTTTATGATGCGAACATCAATTTCTAGCGTCCTCAAATAATTCCTATGGTGCTTTGACATATGTTTCAAGCTGTTTGGTTCTGTACATGATTGCACTATCTCGTAGTAGTACAATAAGAAACTATAATACACGTATCTAACTATTATATACAGCTGACCACGAAAACTACTGAACCAATTTTGCTCAAATTTTGCATATTAATTCTTGATGATTCCAAGATAGTTTTAGCATAGCTTTTTTCTTGAAGAAGTTAATAACAATAGCGATAAATATGGTCAAAGTTTTGCTGAAATAGTCTAGCTTTGTGCTTTTATTTAGTAGGATCCTCTAGTGCTAGCCAATCAAAGATAGTAAAGAGTGTTTATAAGATGCTCCATCGAGTTATTGATTATCGTAGTCGTTCATCGGTACTACACCAAGAACAGAGTTGTTAGCCGTGTGCCTGGGCATTCCAGCTACCGATGACACACTTCTTTTATGGGCTAGAGAAATAAATTCGTTTTCACCCTAGATCGCCAATATAACCAAATGCCGTAGAAAAATAGGCGTTTGGAACGCCAATACCTCTGGGAAAATACCAAGAGACGTGTCTAGCCAGGGCACATCCTGCTCTAACACTTGAGAGTTTAGTGGCTGTTCAACCATCTGGCCTGTAGCCGTCAAAGAATTTTCAACTTTAAATGCAAGCCAAAAAAGACAGCCAAAAAAAGTACGGGCAGCCACAATGGCCTTTTTTTTAGAAATTATTCCAACGTTATACCTACAGAGAAGGTATTCTCCAGGCTCACTTTCCCAACTAACGATGAACGGTTGGTTATCTGGGGAACGACCTGGAGACAAGATATTCTCTGGTCAGCGGCGTACCTTCCTCCAGTACGGTCTCCGTACACAGAGACTCCTAGGATTAGAGTCAAACGATCTGCAGTTGGCTTTATATCATTAATAATAATAATAAGGAATAACTAGAAGTTTCACGGCCATTGTAAGTATTTACGTTCCCTACTTGACCATCAAACTCATCGGTTATTTTTAGGGCAACCTAACGTTAAATCACCTTGCCAACAAATACAATTTTACTACTATTTTTGGAAACAATTCTTCGACTAAAAGACTGCAAAGCCGGCCACTGTTTAACTAATTCAGTCATTTACTGGCAGACGTTACGAGCAAAGTTGTTCGTCGCAAGGCTGGGAACCCTGGTGACCGATGACCCTATTTTGCCCTCTTGACTCTAAGAGTTCAACCAGGAACCACCGATTCTCTTCAAGGTCTGAGCTAGGAAAACCTAACAGCTATGAAGAAAAAATAAACTTGAGCCAACGAGACAGTCTCCAACGAGCAAGTATCATAAACCAACCTCTTAACCTTTGATCACCAAAACAACTGAGTCTCAAAAAAAAAATAAGGTGCTTTAGACACCAACGTCACCGGTGAAACACCAGGAGACGTTGGGAAAAAGCTCTACAACTAGCTTCAAAGCTTTAAACGTTGTAGTGTTCCTCCCGATCAGTGTGGTGCTACAATAACAGGACAGAGAAGATCATGCTGAGGTAAAGAGGCAATTACGTTTGCTGGAAACTTGAGTCGAGAAAGCTTACTTTAGAAGCTCATCAGTGCTTTTCAGGGTTATTTGACGTTGAACTACCTTGCTAATAACTATATTCCAACCTAATAGAGTGGAAAAAATAGCCTTCAGGCTTAAAAAAGTCTTAACCATGCTAACAGACGCAAAAAGGCGAATTGGAAGAAAATCAGCAAATGCATCTAATGTAGATAATTTCGCACGTCAAAAAACAGACTTAGAATATTTATTGAGATTGAAGCAGCAGCACTAAAATAGAAACATACATTTTTTGTTGTGTGAGAGATCAGCTATTTGTTATAACCCTCACAGTATTCCAGATTTTCAGATTTTTAAATAGGTAGAATACGTATTTGTATTGTTGTGGCGAAGAAAAATAAAGAGGTTATGCTTTAGGATTTTATTGCTGTGGTAATAAAGTTGTGAGATAAGAGAAAAAAACTTTCCTTAATTACTAACTTTTTGTGAGTTGTAAGTCTGTACATCTTTAAAAAATAGCTATGTTAATAGATCATACGAGAAAAACTGAAAATCAATGGCCTTTTAGGATCAACCATTTTTTTATGGCATAAGGAAAAAATGGTACTTAAAAGCATAATTACAGTTTTCTTACTTTTTACAGCTTTTAACTTGACCAAATAAACTGTATGGATTCCGAACAAATATGTTCTTAGTAAGAAAATTTTTTTTTTCTGAGATGGGTCAGAAATAGATGTAAAATTTTAAACTTAAGAGGTTCCACATTACATGTCAATACACTGCAGTGTTCCATTTAGTGAGTCTGGGGTTGGAGGGAGGGTGCTAGTAGGGTATAAAAAGAGGTTGTTAGTCAACATTAATGCTCGTTGGCTGTTAGTTGTACTGACTTGAAGATGGCTAAATACGTGATTGATATTCAAGGCTTTAACACTATATTCAACTAATTTATTCTGATGGAGGTAGCAATTCAATCTTTAAAGGTAGAAGATTCTAGACCAACATTTTTTTTTAAGCCTCCCTTCCCCTAGGGTCAGTTAAGGCCTGACAATAAACGTAAAAGTCAATGGTTAGAACGTAATTACCGTCGTCTCCTTCAGGGCTCTAGAGAACTACCTTATGAAGATTCAATTGTCACTTTTCAGTCTCTTATTAAAGAGAATGACGTAATTTATGTTCAAGGACATAAAAAACGAGATGGCATTGCCAAGTACTTCTTAATAGGTATATGATTTATAAAATTCAGTGTATAATAAATAAAAGATAATAAATAAAAACTAAAGAAGTATTTTCTTCTTATTAGGTTTATTAACAACTCTAAAGAGTGTTTGTCACTTAAACAACTTCTTAATAGTTATGAACTTCTCCAAGCACTTCTCGATAATCGAGAACTTTTCCGATCGCTTCTCAACAACCAAGATTCCTTTTGATGACTTCTCGACGATCAAGAACTTTTGAGTTTGCCTCCTGACATCGAAAAATTCTTGCTTGTTCTTTTCAACGATTACAAAATTCTCAAAGTGCTTTTTGATGATCGATAACTTATGAACTTTCTTTTACCTACATAATGAATAAAATGAAGAATATACATCGAAAAAGACAAGTTCGTGGGAGCTCCTGCTATACATTTTAAAGCATGATTGCAGCAATTTTTCTGTAGTTGGTAATAGCCATATATAATTGAAGCAACTAATAAGGGAAGCTACGTATTTACGGCCGTGGGCTCAAGTTACCTCTGTGGCTGTCGCCAATTGCATAATCATGTTCAGAGACCCTCAAAACCCCTGAATAAGTATTTTTGTTTAGTGTTTTATAAATAAGAAGCAGAGTTCCAGGGAACGGCGTGTTTAATGGCCATCTAGAGCCCAAGAGGCCTCCGAGGCCATCCTCGACTGCAAAATCGTGTTTAGCGGCCCTTAAAACTCTGTTTAACAAAATAAGACGTATTTATGTTGTTATAGACTGAGTTGTAGAGTTATTATTTATTGCCAATTTTAGCTGGCTTAGTGCTTCATTTCTTTTACTACAAAAAATTTTTATATAATCGTTTGTAATGATACACTCACGCGTGTGCTTTTAAAAACAATTGCGAAAAAATGATTAAATCGATGTTATACACAGCGTATTATTTAAAGACTTACGTTGCTATGTTCTATATTTATGTCAATAATAACAAGTGAGAAGTTCTTAAGGGTTACATTGTTCTCTAGTGTGTCCATTTTGTCATTAATTTTATTATTCTGTATATCTGTGCTATGTATCCAGTACAGCAAAGATTGTGCATTATAAGGTGTATCTTTGAGACCAAAGATAACGGTGTACACGATTTCCCAGTTATCATCCGTTTCTTTCAGCAACGACAACCTGAAACTCACTGCCCATCTCGTCAAACGTTTATGCAGCATTTATTATTGACAGTATTAAAATCATTGCATGCTAAAGATTTCAGTGACAAAGTATTTTTTCATTCGTGGTTGGAAAAAAAAAAAAAAACGTAAAAGAATTCGTCACTTAATTGCAACAAAAATAATTCAGCTTGTTTGCCTTAACAACAACAATTTTTCTTTCTATTTCTGATGATTTCCATGAAATTTGGAAGTTTGATAAGTGTTACGGCTTAAGGCCTTATTTGCTAGATATGAATAATGTTTAAATATACACAACGTAGGGACGTAGGTGTTTATAAGTATGGCTGTAATGCTAGATCCAAGAGACTTGTCCTTTCGTTGACTCATGTTACGGAGGTGCCATCTCTGTATTATGGTGGCACAAACTTGCCTCGTTTTGAGTCAGTTGTCTCGTAGCGCTGCAAGAGAGCACGTGTAGCGCTCTCAGCCTCTCACGATTTGCCACTTTGCATCGAGCTTACGATTATCCAAGCCACCGTGTAGGCGTTCTGTATTAATTGAAGAATCAGGCTTGTTGGCCTACAAAACTGCCGTGTAGGCGTTTTGTATTTAGTATAGAATTAGGCTTGTTGGCCTACATAACTTGTCGATAATTAGAGGTTGGTTTTCGGTGTGATTCAATCAACCATCGTGTTACGACTTTTCAATGTTGCGGAACCCTGACATTTTTGTCTGCCTCTACAATTCCTTGTGTTATTAAGTAATATTACATAACAGTCAATTACTAAAATTATTTCTTTTATGTTAAGCCTATTTCATTCAGTGCGCATGTTTAGTTGTAAATCTCACGATAACCTTTGTTATAATAAATTTGAGTGTTAACGCATATGGAGTGTATTATTTTCTTAGAATAAGACTGGGTTTATTGAAAGTATTCGACCAAACTCTTAAACCTCAGAGAGACTTTGCAATATAAGACTTTCTGACCACACATTTTGGTGCCGTGACCAAGATTCGCATCTGCCAACGACACGATGTCATCCTGAAGAAAGTCCGTACTACGTCACCCAAACATATATTATATTGCCAGTCTCTCTAATCTACCGTAACGTCTTAACTTCATGTGAACACCACATATATGTCCACCAACAGCTCACGATTTAATGCCAAAAGCCTTGTGCAAGCAATGGGAAAAAGGAAAGAAATAGAATAACGTACACTATTGTTTCATTAGGTGAAAATACACAAAAGCACATTGCTTTCACTGTTTCTAGTACGTTTTTCACTTTGACCCTTTTTCAAAAAGTTCATTGGGCGTGCCTTATAAAATATGTTAAAAGCTTATATGTACGTGTCATTTTCCAGTGAGGTTACCAACTGTCAATGTTGACAAAAAAACATTCCATAATTCTTGAAGTATATTAGTATCTTTCAAGAAGCATTGACGGTGTACATGGATACGTATAATTTTTGATCAAATTATGAACTTGATATTACTGCTAACAGTGTAATATATTCAGTGATGCTTTAAAACCATTTAAGTATAGCGTTCAGAGCGCGTAGTGCCTCATTTGGCTAGGTCGTGAATTGGCACGCGGAAGACCGTGGTTCAATTCCCGGCCAGTGCAACTTTTCGGGCAAGTACCTTTGTGATTTTTCACATGAGCTTTTTCACCACGCAATGCTCCTCGAGGAGTGTTTACGCGACCTTCTCGCAGCAAACATTGCCTAATTTTCTCCTACCCTCCTCCTGTAGTGGAAGGCTTCCCATCCCTTTCCTTGTCCGTTTCCAAAGTGCTAAGCAACCATAGCAATGCCCTTATTAAAAAAGGAGCCGGACGTAGAGCACTATAATATTAAAAAAAAAAAAATAGCATTGGCTGAAGTTTCGTCAGTCAAGAAAAAGTACTTTTTCAAACCTAACTATATGCGTTCTATCACGCATACTAGTGGTACAAGGCAATATATTGTCAGACATTTTTCTATTATTATTAAAAATTAAACCAACAGATGACTTATACTCAGCATGTACTCGAATTATATAATACGTGGTACAACTATAAAAACAGAGATATGAGAGTATCAACTAAATAAATCACTAGCAAGTGCCAACGTTAACTCTCACACTAAAGTTCATGTTACATTAAATCGTTTCAATACTTTTTATAGGTCATTATTTGAAGATTATTTATATTCAACTTCAACTCTCTAGACCGAACGCTGTTGAGGAAAAAGACTCTTTTAACCTCAATTAATTTTTTTTACCAATTATTTTTTCAAGATTCAGTCAGCAAAATTACGTGACTTTCTCGATCTTACAATTTTTTTATACATGTTACCATACCCTGTACATCAGAAGGAGAAGTAATATCTCCCGTAAAAGGGTAAGGCAGCTAAGTCTATAGAAACACTTTTACATACATGCTGTCGAGTACCTGAAAGATGTTTTTTTTTTTTTGTATTTATGTTAACATTTTGAACTTATTTATTTAAAGTGCACAGAGTTTTAAGAATTATCGAGCAACATCGAGTTGATCCTTCACAACAGCCATGGTGAAGAAGAAACCGTGATGGGCCTCTAAGAGACCAAGTTGAAGCTGCCTTGGAAAATCAGCCACAACAAAGTATGCGCGGCCATACAAGACATATTCGTAAGTGTTGCATTAATAAATGATTTCAACGGGTTTGATAGAGTTTACAACTAAAACTATAAAAAAAATTTATTTAATGGGTCACTTTTCAGAATTTTGAATTGTGGTACAGGAGTCTTATACCACCCTAATGAATGCGTCTAAGCGACAAAGCCATTTGATTTATTCATAAGATATTAAATAAGGAAACTGCAAAGCAAATATAAAGTACAAAATACACAGCACTAGAAAGATAACCCTATAATGTGGAAGCACAGGATAAACTTCTAAATTTAATGACAATAATTCAACAGCTAAAATATGAAACTACTGTACGATAAATGAAAAGAAATTAACTGTCAAAGTATTTACGTTAATTGATGAAGAATAAGATGAGTTTCGGTTGAACTTAATGAGAAACACTATTTATGAGCCACTGATAAAGACATAATTTGTGGCTCAAAGGAAGAAAATCGTGCGAGAAAACCTCCTAAGAGGAAAAAATGACCGATACAAAATTAAATAGAAAAAAGAATAACAACCTGATTTGAATTGATGTGTAGGTGTGGAGGTGTAAATGTGCGAGAGTGTGAGTGTGTGTGAGTATTTTTTCGATTTAGACGAACAAAGATGAATTGATGCAAAAAACACGTTAATACATCGCAGCGCAACGAAAAACTTCTCAAAAACTCAAACGAGAAAAATTTACCCAAGACAAGCTACGTATACGATTTCTCAGAAAACAACTAGAAACCGCTCCATACAAAGGCAAGTATCAGACTGGACAAGGCCTAGCAAATTTTTCCAGTAGCGCTACCTTTTCTCTCTCCCTCAACCCCCCCCCCCCTTTGTTTCTAATGCGCGCCAATTAGCTGAGGTGTTATTTGTCTTGATTATCAATCAGACGTTGGAATACAAATAATACCGAAGACGGGCAAGACAGACTAAGAAGTTGGTTTGAAAGAGGTAGAGAGAACGAGAATTTAGAGCAAACTAAGAAACGTGTGTAACGCGTGTGTGTGTGAAGTAAATGAACATAAGCGCAGTTTTATGTGTTGATGAGGACGAACGCCCTTCAATCCTCCTCGGCTCATGTGGTAGTACTTGATTAAGTCACGTTCAACTAAATAAATTTTTTTTTCAACGTATCGCTTTTGCTGAGCATATCTCTGAAAAACTATTTTCAAAGTTGTTGTTAGTAAATATAAAATCCAAATTATGAAATATTTTAAATCCTCAATAAAATTGGATTTACATTATAGATTCTTTTTAAAAAAGGTAATCAAAAGTTATTAAAAAGACATATTTATATTACATTAAATTCAGTGTCCCGCATTGTTCTCCTTCTTCTGGGTTAAATGAAGGTTAATACAAGTAAATTTCAGTGAAATATACAAAATTGAGAAGCTTTTGTTAATTTGAATTTAAATTTGAAGATTAAACTAATGATAAAAATATTATTTGTAAAATACATCTCTTTATTTAAAAACATAAGAATAAACAAATTTAATAAAAAATATAGAGGGACCGCAAAGCGAGCAGGAGATAGAGCTACCTAGTGTATTTAAGAGATCGAATACAGTGTTGTATAATTCTATGCTGATAGCTTAATATTTTTTTTATGAAAACATAACATAATCGAAAAGTTATACAAGTTTGTTTTATGGTCATCAAAGACTATATTAAGTATTGGATTATAATATCTTCTGAACCAAACAGAGAGACAACTCAACTTATTGCCAAAGAGGCGTGTCATCTGTATAAGCTGAGAATAGTGCAAAAGTAACATAAAGATGATCACCAAAGACGATTAAGCTTTGTGCGATGGATGACTCATCAACTGGATGAGGAAGTTAAATTTTCTAGAAAAGTATACTATACCTATGAGAGTATATTTATTCAATATGGTCCCCTCAACTGACAAAATACGAGAAATTTTTCGCGTAGGGGAGAGAATCCTCACGATATCCATGAGGTAGAGAATCAATGCAGATGGAGACTGATTATTTGGGCAGGTATTAATGGGGATAATATGTTTGGTTCCCATTCATTTCCAGGAAATTTGAATGGTTATATGTACCATGATCTTCTCCATAACGATTTGCCACGGTTACTTGAGAAAAATCCAGTTCCAAGGACAGAAATGTGGTGGCAACAAGCTAGAGCTCCTGCTCACAATGATCAGGGTAAGTTTAAAGATAATGAAAAACTAAATAAAGCTAAAGATAGTAACAGACAAAATAAATTAGTTGAAAAAAATGATAGTTATAAGAGTACCCTGCCTAATTTTTTAATACTTACCAACAGATTTGTTAAGTTACAAGCAAAAAAGTTTTTTTTATAACTTAAATTTGTGATTATAAGAATTTATTACACGCTGTTATGGATCATTTATCAGCTAAAATGCACAATTTTTATCGTTCATCCTGTTACTTCCCCTCTTATCCTATTGTTACACATTAACGGTCCATCGTTCATTTTCTCAAGTAGCCTCTTCCTTTAAGATAATATACATGGGTAATTCTGCCGTAACTATCTGAGATTCAGTTTAAGATTTTTAGTTCTTCAAATTGAACTTTATACATATTTTGTGGCTGATTATTGCTTGTGATAACATAAAAAATAACTGTCTACAATGAATTTGCTACAAACTATTAGTGTCAAAACTTATACAGCTTTTATGATTTTAGATAGGGATTGGAACTGATCTATTTGTAAAAAATACTTGTAATTCGTTTTTAAACTGTAAAAGTCTCGAAAAAAATTTGTATGGATACAACTGAACATGTTGATACTAATAAAAGAATTTTCTAATAGTTTATTATTATCTCTTTTACAATTGAAACTTAATGTTTCAAAGTTTCAAATTAA
Organism: Copidosoma floridanum; assembly: GCF_000648655.2. Next base: position 240,232 of record NW_019384214.1, read on the forward strand.
ACTATAAAGACTGCCATTAAATACGAAATATTTAATCTATACTATCATAAATATAAATTTCTTTTTTACAATAAGTTATAAAAAAATGGTTTTTCATCATTAATTCTAGTAATAGTTAACATTTCATATTAATATAATTAGTATTTTAACATTAAACACATTGTTTTTCGTTAACTATTAATTTGTTCCTATACTGAGTTATGGTTATTTAACTTCAAAGTACAGTTTGCTAAGACATTTGGTAAAAAAAACTTATTTACTCAATAAATATAGTCAGCTTAAATTTTAGTTGCTTTGGGTACTCTGCTACTCCATCTCAAGTTCAATGTATTCAAATCACTGACTATTTCATTAAAACTTTTCAATGTATCATCATCCTAATTTATTGGTTCTTCTTTAAAAACTGTTACCAAGCCACATACAGAAAAAGTCTTAAAACTATAAAAAGAATAAATACTCAATGATTAGAAGTTGAATGTCTTATGACTCAAGACCTAAGAATGAACAGAAACTTAACTACAATTGTTTATCAATTTTAGGGGGTCGAAACTGACAGGGTTGGAACTGAAATTTCGAGCTTCAAAGCTCTCAGATTATCCATGAACGAGACACAGTTTACGTACCTGTTAAAGTAAACCTGATGGATGCTTTAGGGGAGGGTTAGAACTGACCAAAGTATTTGTACATATAAAAAACGAGAAATGATTCACTCACCAGTTTCACCGATTTTAATTTTTAGTGGCATTGGCCAGTGCAATTTTTTAGTGCCAGTATGTTATTTAGAAAATGACCGTAAGGGAACGTTGCAGAATTAAATTGAGCGTTTTACAAAACCATTTCTATGCTTTTCATAATATTTATATAAATCGGAGGACAAAAATAATGCATTATACGTTCTCACTCATTTGCTAAGAGCATGGGTAATTTTAGAATAAATATAATTCATGATAACTAAAGTTTATAATGTAGATGCACAAATTCTAGAAAAAACCTTCATTTTGGTATGCGAGAGTCTTTTGTTTCAAAAGTGTAAGGGACAAAAAATCGTGACATCTATGATTGATCAAGAATTTATAACACTATGTCTTGGCACTGCTAGCATAATTAATTTTAGTTTGAAAACGTCGTACGAGCTCTGGAAAAGATTTGAGCCAGTCACTCTGGAATCACCCATATGTAATTTTAAACAGATTTTTTTGTATTAATTTATCTTCAGATAAAGAATAAGACTATCCAATGTATTATTCATTGAAGAGAAAGAAGCTTGAATATTTTAAAATAAATTTTGTATATCTACGTTAGCCCTACTCACATACTTTGTGGATTCTTACACACTACCAAAAATTAGAGATACATAGCTTGGACCAACTACTTTCCCCATTCCCCAAGTAGATAGCCTAGCGTCTTACCAGAACCATTATGCCCCACTTCTGCCACATACATAATGAGCTATTCCTTATTCCTTACAAGGAGTAGGAAATATTTTGTTTTTAAATCACTAAAAAATTTGTACCATATTAGAAAAAATAATCAAGGTTATAATTAAGAAAGGTTTTAAGAATTTCAAAAATTTTGTAAAAATCAAGTGTTTTTTTTTTTCCAANTGTAGCACGTAAAAATTTTCATCTCATCTTTTAAAAGTAAATGGAAACAATGCAACAAATGCGCTAAATAAACGGGCTCTAGGCTTTTACTTACCCCACTTTACTGATAATGAGTTTTTTACAGGCAACAAAGTTTTAAATAATTTTAAATTTTTATATTTACGATCTTGTAGAGTTGTTACACAAAAAATTTGTAATGTTAGATATTAATACTAGTAAAGCAAAAGATTAAAGCAAAATTACTGAGTGCTATGTTCAAAATATTCTTGCCTAACTTTTAAAATTTGTTATGTAGATGAAGTACTGTTTATCTTGAAAAAATAGTTTGATAAAAATAATTATTTCATGATTTCCATTATGTACAATAATAAATTTAATGAAGTATGGCTGCATTGTTACCGTTCTTATTGCTTGGCTATACTAGTCTTTTCTCTGGTTATTTTCTTTTATTTGTTACTTTATTGGGGATTCAAGATCTTGAATAATTTAGGTAAAAACTGAAAGACACTAATAACGTTATTTTTCTTTTCATTTGCAAAAAAAATTATAGGAGCTACAGAATGCCTGGATGGCAATTTTTCATGCAGATAAATTGGAAAGCATGGTCCTAGGAGGTGGCCCGCAAGGTCACTAGTCTTGACGTCTCTAGACCTTTATCTTTTGGAATATTAGAAAACAGATACTATTGTGAGCCACTAACTACTAATGTGATGCAATAGCACGTCAACATTTCCGCAACGTAAAGCGATCCATTAGGAGAAGAATCAACAGTGTGATACAGCCCAACGGTGAAAATATACAGCAATACTTGTAGATACTTAAACATTTAAAAATGTTACTTGACTTATCAGCTTGTAAATATTTTTTGCATAACTTTTTTTTTCTAATTCTTCAAAATACTAGTAGCATTGAGTATTGCAAAACTATGCTAAGAGTATAAATATTAGATAGCATAACTATTTACAAAAGTAATTTTGATGAACACTGTTGCTTAAAAAAACTGTTAATAATAATTAGGACTTCTGTATACAACATGTACATTTACGTCCATATTTTTTAAAGACTATAAATTTAATCCAAATGCAATAATAAATGAAATCCTTTTAATCTTTTAGTCACATAATATCACATGCTTCACCATTTTTTTTTTTTTTTTTTGATTCTGATGTAACTTTCGTATATAGTTACATAACGTCGTGAAGAAAAAAAGAATGATAAGCAAAATTTCGTGGAGGTAAGGAAGTATGCAATTTTACAAAGCCTGTACCTTCTCTCAATAAAAAATCACCCTATGTATACGAAAATTATTTATTGCTGTGTAAGAAAATTGTTATTACATAAAACAGGATTGGATATTGATCGACTCATAGCTTTTTCATGATAATACTACTGGAAAATTTCTGACAAAGCCAGGACTGAGTAGTCCACTACATTTTAAAGTCACTAAAATTAATCAGCTTTAACTTTGATGGTGAGTCAAGGTTTGACAATGTTTTGATTCGCCAGCACTAGTGATGTTTATGCATGTACAGGACCAGAGAGCGCCCAGCCAAAGATAGTGCACTGGGATAGAGGTGTTCCTGCTGGTCTGATTCGTAAGCTTTCATACAGCACTTGGGAAAGTACATTGGCTCCAAGCAGCAAGATCTCCAAAGGGTTCTCATGAAAGTCGTTGGCCACCTCTAGGCCCTGTAGATAGTTTCAATTGCTAGAAAGCTTAAGTATGCCAGGTATGTATTTGCTGACCAGCGAAAGAATCAAAGCGTAAGCGTTATCTTCGCGTTACTGCCATTGGTTAAAGTAAGAGTAAGGCTAGCTTAGCTAAGAGCTTGTGAACCTTTGGTGTCACCAACGCTGGTGATCTCGCGAGTTGTAGCTTAACTCAAAAGCTCGAGCTCTTTTCACAAGCTTTTTGCGACGAACGACTGCTGTAAGCTGCTGTCCATTTTTCTTGGCCTAGCTTTTTCAGATTCACGTATGCGTTCTTAATCCGCTGGAACAACTCTCCTTGTTTTTAAAAAGCGGTTTCAAGTATGACGACATAATAAACTCAATACTGCCGTGAAGCGCAAGTGACAAATGAGCCGAAGTGCATCGAAGTTAACGACTGCCCGCCTTGGCAATTCAGTGACGGCTGCAGTTAAGCCGCCTGCACTAAGCACGAACTCGTGAATTCTTTCATGAGCACATACACTCAACACGCCTAATACCAATCAGGTCACAGCCAAACTTGGAGTTAGCACATGTTGCAAGTCAAAATCCTACACCGATGATTAAATGGTCCCCAGAAGCACGATCTACTACCAAAATGTTTGTGCTGAAAAGTAATGCTAGGATGGTAATCGTCATGAGTAGGAGTTGGGATCAGCAGGTTAATAAGCAATCACATTTCTTTAAAATTATGTGGAAATTTATTAACAGAAAATTACTTATAAATGCTCGCTGTGAGAGAAGCATTCGTGAGCAATAGCGGTCGTGAGCTGACTGTCTGTTGCGCAGAACAGTTGAATTTCAATGTCTCAAGAATTTTGGGTCTGTATACTGAAACAATACTGTAAAAATAGCTAGAGATTGAGGAAAGATAAGCATAAGCCTATAACAGGTGAAAGTATTTGTTTTGATTTTGTACGTAAAGTGATGGTAGATGTAAAAAAAGTGTTACTATTGTAAGAGAGAGAATGTTAATGTAAATGTAGCGCAATGAATATAACTTGTAAACTGAATAACATCGGGTGGATTCGATCGTGAGACGACCGAATCCAGAGTTCAAAACCTTACCGATGTTGCCAACTTAAGTTCCTATTTTAAAAAACGAGCATAAAAGGCTTCTTTCTTGTTTAAAATCCTACGTAGATATTCTTATATGATGATAAAAAATTTTTTTAGTGTTACAAAAAAAAAATAAAATTAAAAATTCTTGTTTAAATTGATTCTACTAGTGTTTTGATAACGATGAAAAATAGTTAGGACGTATCGACATGCTCCACACATAAAAAATAATCAAGGTTATAATTAAGAAAGGTTTTAAGAATTTCAAAAATTTTGTAAAAATCAAGTGTTTTTTTTTTTCCAAGTGATCAAAAGGTACTATTCAAGCTGAAAATGATAAAAAGTATTTATGCATACAAAAATTAAAAGTAAATGGAAACAATGCAACAAATGCGCTAAATAAACGGGCTCTAGGCTTTTACTTACCCCACTTTACTGATAATGAGTTTTTTACAGGCAACAAAGTTTTAAATAATTTTAAATTTTTATATTTACGATCTTGTAGAGTTGTTACACAAAAAATTTGTAATGTTAGATATTAATACTAGTAAAGCAAAAGATTAAAGCAAAATTACTGAGTGCTATGTTCAAAATATTCTTGCCTAACTTTTAAAATTTGTTATGTAGTACTACAGTTACTTTAAAATTGCAATCCTACTCTTACGTAGTTACATGAAAAATGGTGATGATTCGCGCCGAGTAGTCATGCTTAAGAAGTAAGACCTACTCACACTCATAAATATTGGTTGTTAGTGTCCTACAATGCAAGGGGTTGTTGAGGAACTTAAATTAAATTATTTCGTTGTAAAACATACAAAGTAAAAGAGCTACCCCAAATAAATGCACTCAACACACTTAATCTTGTTTTTTTTTTTTTTTTTTTTTTTTTTTTTTTTTTTAGTTTACTGTAATGAAAAAATTCTGATAAAAAAGAAATTAAAATCTGTCCTATCTGATGTAATTTTTCTAAAATTCATAGAGTTGCAATAAATAATTGCACTCAACGCTCCAGATGTACTTGCCCCTCTTTCCTAATATGGTACTAAAAATCAAAAATTATTTAAATCCTATTCTTTTACAGTCGAAATTGGATAGTAACAAAGATGCACTAGGTCGACGCCCACAACGCGCATACTCTCCTCGACTTCTCTTTTTCGTATTTTAAATAGGTTATAGAATATTAAAAAAATTAAAATACTGTTATGTAAATTAAAGATTCAAAAATCAGGAGAATTTTACCAAGTACATGCATGCGTTACGTCTTTTTTATCTCTTTTTAGTTCTAAAAACAGTTAAAAATTGAAATTCTTTTCTTTCACAGTTGATAAAAAAACAAACAAACAAAAAATACAAAAAAAGGATTTCCACTTATCAATCAGGCTTTTCATGCTTAACTCCATTTTTTCTTTCTTGCGACGTTGCAGAAGTTTGCAAAAATTATAGTGTTAATGTTTAATAATAATACTTTGAACGTAAAAGCTTTGCAATAAATAAACTAGCTCAATGCGAAAAATGTCTTCACCTTATTTTTCAAATTCGAGATGTGGTACTGCAGCTTCCAATAAGGTTTAGTACCTATTCATCTGTAGTTGAAGAAAAGAGCATAATGGTTCGCACTAAAAAAACGTGTTTGAAGCGTTAGACCTTCTTTAATTCATGAATTTGGGTGTTTTTTTTAGGTGATAGAGTTTTGTAAGAATTTAAGTTAATACTTTTCCAGTAAAATTTACTGCTTTTAAAAGCTATGCTGCATAAACGCACTTAACGTGCTCAATCTTGATTTTCTTTATCTATTCTTTTATCGTTCATCAGACAAAAAATTCCAAAAGAAATATAAATTCAAATGTGTTTTGTTGGACGTGAGTTTCTAAGAATCTTAGAGTTACACTGAATAGTCGCTCTCAACACTCGTGATCATTCTGCTGTTTTTTTTTATATAGTACTGAAAATCAATCAATATCCTAATCCTTTTCTTTTACAGTTGAAATTAGAAAGAAAAAGAAAAAAACGGTGTCAACGCCCTCATTGCGTATACTCTTTTCGATATCTCTTTTTCAGATTCTGATAAGGTTATAAATTAATTCAAAGAGTTTAAAAATTCAAGCTGATCGGGGATTTCTGAGGGGCAAAATAGATTATACTAAGTGTATTTAAATTTCATTATGTTGGTTCATTGATGCAACGATTCGGTAATCCATCTTGTCATTTGCTTTATGTAGATGGTGGGTAAATTTTCATTAACATGGACCACATTGACCAAATATTAAATGTTTTTAATTCATTTCATCCTCAACTTCAGTTTATACATGAAACAAAGATTGACAATAAACTTAATTTTTTAGACTTGACCGTAATCAAGAATTTGAATCATTTTGACTAGTTTGCGAAACCTACTTCTTCCGGACGTATGTTAAATTATTTTTCTGGTCATCTGGTTAGCTACAAAAAAATATTGTTTTTAATTAAGTTGATAAAGCGATCTTACTCACCTGTACATTCTTTCACAGAGTGAATATTGCTAGAGTAAAAAACTTTTTGACAAAAAATAATCACCTCTTGAACTTTATTAAGAAAAATATAACTGTAAGATCAAAAATACACAAATATATTGATCACAATAAGACTACTATAAACACTTATCCTGTCTGCAAAATTAGTAAACCTTTTATAGACAATGATTTGAAAAAAATATTAACCATGTTAAAACCTTACAATATCCAAACTTACTCTCTTATCAACAAAAAACTAAATTACGTCGTCTGTTTAGGTGAAAATAAAACGGAAAAACTTAAAGAGACAAATATCGTACATAAATTTTATTGTAAAAATTGTCCTGCGTCATATCTTGGTGAGATAAGGCGAGCTGCTGAGGTCTGCATTAATAAACTCATTAGAAACAAAAATTCCCATTCCATTGTTTGAGCACATCAAAATATTTTTAACCATAAATTTGATTGGAACAACTTAAAAATTCCGGACAAAGAATCTAATTACAAGAAAAATTATTCCTAAAATGCTTTATATTAAGCTAGACAATCATAACCCTATTAAAAAGAAAGATGTGCTTCCCTTTAATCGAGCGTACCTTCCTTTATTACGTGAGCTTAAATGCCCTAATCAAGTTGCCCTTGACCGTCTACCTTATAAAAGCGCTATTGTGTTGGGTAATTTATTGCCAATCGATAGTTTTACAGGTGACGAGTAAGTCAATATACTTACGAATTCTTGCGTACCTGCAGTAATAATTCATCTTTAATTTTATTTTTGCAAGTGAGTTTTATCAGATCGCTCAAGGTGTTATTAATTTTATAAGCTGATGAGGCTGACACAAATGGTGATCAAAATATTGCATTGATAAACCAATCTAAGAAAATTTAAATACACCTTGTACTTATATTGTAATTTCGATGGACTAAAATTACAAACAAATTCTTTTTCCCTGCCCATTCCCTAGGAACGTTTATTTGAAGACACTTGCGCAAAGACCAACGTGCATCTAAAAAGAGGTAAATCATCTACAAGTTACTGATACCTGCAGTACAACGATAATTTATGTACATGCACGCTGGCCTATGGTGACCGAAAATGGAGAACAAAATTTTTTTGACAACCATAAATACAAAAGCTTAACTGAGAACAGTAAGACTTAAATAGTAAAGACAAATTTAATTTTAGATTAACATAAAGTTAAATATTAGGATAGCTTAGAACTAATACATAAAAATAAGCGAAAACATTAGTAAAAGCCAGAATCATCACAAACAACTAGTACACACTACACCACTAGCAAACAACTACATTACATATTAACTATAACAAATCTGGTACACAACATTAGTAACCTTCAAGGGGTTACCCGATTTTACCATTCAAGTTCCCAAGCTCATTATTTACAGAGTAACCCTTTTTGCATTGCAATAATAATTTCATAAGCATACTGTAATAATCTCATTTGTCATCTAGTTAGTTGCTAACACTTTTTTCCAAGTGTAAAGGAAAACGAAAAGTTAACCCTTCCCCTTTTCTCGACTCGGAGAGCGAGTCTGTACGCCTGCCTTCAATAGGGGTAGCTGAGTTTGTGATTCCCTAGGGTATCACGAGACGGCTCCCTATCCAACAATTAGCAGCAGAAGAACATGTTGACTAAAATTCCACCAAAATTCCGTATTATTTTTGCAACATTATAAACATTCAAACTACTGGTAGAACGAATTATGTTAACTCGCGATAGCCAAAGCACTATCAATCTTATCATTATTCTAACAACGGCTAATCTTATTAATATTATTACAATTATTATTATTACTATTTTTATGATTATTATTATTGTTATTGTTATTATAACTACCACCACTTATATTATAATTATAAGTTATTACGGTAGTAGCCACTGTTTTGGCGTTTAAGTAGTAGTATTAATTAATAAATCACCAATCGTTTGTTCACACGAACATCAGTCGAATTGTCAACTTTCACCGCTATTTTTTCAACGAGTTAAGTTAAACAAACGACCAGTGTTTAGCATTAGTAAATATAAATAATATTCTGTCTTAATTTTAAAGTTGAATCATATATAAATCCTGTCAACTTCATATGTAAAAGGGAAAGGAAGGGCATGAGCAAGTGAATCACCTTCCCTTCTCTTACTGCAAAGAGGAGAGCAAACCGGATGTAAGAAGTGCCAATTTCTGAGTGGCTTAACTAAAGCAGTTCTAGCCAATTGGATTTTCGGCTATTGCTATTTTTGCAAATGTATGACATCAAGCACTTGATGCCACGTATGTGTGAGTGTATCGGAGGCTACTCGAGCTAAGTGCTCCGTACGTGCAGTGTGCCTAAAGCGCATGCATTGCACTAGAGAGAAAGAGAGTGGTCTGTGCTCCGAGCCTCACATTGTTGCAAGCAGACTGTGTTGGACATCAAGCGCGAGAGCCAGACATTATCACGCTGAGCTTCTCAATCACTTTTGCAACAAGACTACGTGCAAGAAGTAAAATAAAGTTAATCTGAATCTATCGTGCTACATTTTGAGTGTCTTGTTTTTGTGCATAACGATACCTGCCCTTCTCCCCTCAACGTCCAGTGCATTATCAACGCAAGAACACCGTCCCTCAGGCATTGATATCACACATGGCCCTTCAAGTCGTATTAAAGGGGAAGAAGAAATCCTGTCGTCTTGTTCTGCTGTCAGCCATTTTCATCATCGCCTCTGGTGCACGTGGCCACCAGACGTTAAGGTTGCCGAACTTCCTACTCGCTTTTTGCCAATCTACTTAAGTGCTGCGGACATCGTCGCCACGCCTGCCCTTTACACGGTACTGCGGGTCGTGGACACCGTGCACGCCGATGCTGCTGCGCTCCTCCACGAGCCATCTACGTCAGTGCTTCGGACGTCATCACCGCGCCCACCCTTTACACGGTGCTGCACGCCGTTGCTGCTGTGCACCTCCGTGGGCCATCATTCCACCAAGGGTGAGCCACAGCTTGCACTTGGCTCTACCGCCATTCACAGCCACCGAAGCGTGGCGAACCTCGCGAGTTCTCCGCTCGTAGACGGCTATCTTGTCTGTTCGCAGGTGATCGGCCTGCTTTAGGGCATCGTCTTCCATCGACGCGCTGTGTCTACGTTTCTGCTGTTGCACTACTGCGCGCGCACGTCTTTCTCGCCAGAGTTGCTGTTGCTGTCCCTGTCTTTCAGCGGATCACCCACTAGCTACGCTTCGAGCATCATCACTGTCTGCCGACGCAGGCTGTCCACCTGCTGATCACTGATGCTGCGGGTCTTCTACGAAACCTGTACTTCTGCTCCACGAGTGCACGAAAGATAGACATTCAGGTTATTTACAGTGTTGGCGTTTGTGTTAGTGTTTTATTAGCATATAATATCCTAATCGCCCTCGAACCTTACGACCTATTAGGTGGACCACCTAGGCTGGCTTCGGCTGCTGGTGATCCAATTTTTCATTACGAGGTGTATATGCGTTAATACACTCGCGTGATTTAAGTACCGAAGCTAATCGCTTTACAGTTTGCGCGTGTCCCCTGATTCGATCTCGTGCTACGGTTTTGTTCCACTTCCCTTTTTAACAATGGCCACTATGAAAACCCTTTACGATCAGCAGCAAACGCTTTATTGAAAGATAAAGAACGCCTACACAATTTTAAAAAACTAGGCGAAGCGAAAATGACAATAGGTCAATGCATGACCCGAAGCAAAGTAGTTAAGGATTCGTACGATCAGGCCTTGACGATTCACAATCAAATTCTGGGTCTCGATGAAGACATTAGTCAACATGACTACATTAAAAAAATTATAGTGACGCAATGGAGGAAGCTTACTTCGCGGTCACGGGTGATTTTGAAGACTATGAATCCCGACTAGGACCTGATCCAACGACCGCAGACCCTGGCTCTGCTTCTGCCATTGCCTTGCATAGCTTGTCCTCTTTGCTCTCTATCAATATTCCGACATTTCGCGGTGACTTTGAGAGTTAGAAGAGCTTCCGTGACGTCTTTAAGGCTCTAGTTCATCTTAAATCTGAACTTCCGGCAGTTATCAAGTTCCAACATCTGCGAATTCATGTCACTGGAGATGCTGCAGACCTGATAAAAAATATTCTCGGGTGATAACTATACTCAAGCCTGGAACGTTCTTGTCAAATTTTATGACAATAATCGTCGTCTAATTACCTCCTACACCAGTACGGTCCTCAATTGTCAGAACATGAAGTCCAACTCCTGCTCGGAAATGAAGTGTTTATCAAAATAGATGTTGGGCCTCCTTGACTCTCTTGTTGCTTTTGGTAGAGATTAGTGGTGTGAAGACATCATCATCGCTCTTTGGTTAGTAGGATCAATAACTCTACGAGCCGAGAGTGGCAGAAGCACCTAGGTAGCGGTGATAAGCCACCTACTTTTGCTCATTTACGTGAGTTCATCGCCACCCAAATTATCACGATGGAAACGTTAGAGTCAGTTAAACGGAAGCCTACGTCCCAAGATACGGCAAAATCCAAACCAAAGTAACTAAAATTTCTTCGTATTAGCCTCCTACTTCAAGAAGTTTAGTAAGTATTTCACACATTCAGGAACTTCAACTTACGGACCCTGATTATCGCTCCCTAGATGAAATAGACATTCTGATGGGAGCCTCTGTTCACGCCTACATAAATTAGAATTAAATTCGGCGAGGCTCCCTCGATCAATCCATCGCCTCAGTCTCTCAGATCAGATGGTAATTATCAGGACCTGTTTTTTTCGTACCAGAGAGAGTCCCTTCCTTCAAGCAAGCGAGCCACTTGATCACCACGCCTGAAGAAATCGCAGTGATGCCCGTTTCCAAGGGCCCTGATCTCGATGAACTCATGCAACGATTTTGGGTGGTCGAAAAACCTCTCTTCAAACCAGAGCTGAAGGAAGACGATCTTCGTTGCGAAGAGCATTTTAATCTCATGCACTCACGATCCCCTGACGGATGTTTTGTGGTCAAACTTCTGTTCAAGGAAAAAACTGTTGATACTCTTTTGCTTCGAGGTGACTCATACAAAACTGCGCTCTCCATGTTTCGTCAGCAGTAGAAAAGATTCGGGAACAATCCTTGTTTGCTTGAGTTGTATAAGTCCTTCATGTCTGAGTACATAGTTCTCGGCCACATGCGTGAGGTATTGGACTCCAGATTGGCAAAGTGCTTTCTCCCTCATCATGGAGTCTTAAGGACCAAGTGCTCTTCACCCAAGCTTAGAGTCGTCTTTAATGGCTCAGCCAAGAGCAGAAATAGATTGTCCTTGAACTCCTTACTCCACACTGGCCCAAATCTCATGGTAAATCTTTTCGAATTAATCATCAAATGGCATTTTTACAGATTCGTCTTTACCGCTGATGTGGAGAAGATGTTTCTGCAAATTCCAGTCCATGAAGACGACCAAATCTTTCAGGCAATCCTTTGGAGATCTGACACCTCTTTTCAGCTTAAAAAGGGACCATGGAAACATTGCGTCAAATTGTTGACATTCTTATGTCTCCAAGAATAAGTAAAAAAAATTTAAAAGATTTGATGATTTTAGTTGAAAAAATGAATAAAATGTGTATTAAAAATGTTGGTTTATTAAAGCCAAAATTTCATTTTTTGACACATTATGCCCGAATTATTTAATATCCATATTTTAACAAAGTACAAGTCAAGACGCGAGCAGACGTTAAATAACAAACTGATCAGTGAATATGTATACATGTATTTATTTATACATGTATATATATACAATTAAATTTTTATTTATCTAGGCTGACCAATTAATTATCTGTTAAATTGTGCGTTACACCACGCACTATACTTTCATGCGTAAGCGTGTTATGAATTTAAACCGATTTTTCTTAATGCGTATATTGTTGTATAGCTTTCTTGAAATATCCCATGACTAGCGTTGCTGCTGCACCATGCAGTTTGCTTAACACGTTCACCATACGACTTGTGCAGCTGCTGTCCAAGCCTCGCGCAGCAACAGCACTATTCTTGGGCCGCTTCTGCTTTAGTGTGAGCGAGGTAACAACTGCCCTACCTCTAGTTGAGCAGGTACACTATTTTTTTTTAGTGTAGGATTAGCTCTACCTAGTTCAAGATGATGTTGTAAGAATTGATTGACTGAAGGTAAAGTGAAGAGGCTAGTCTTTAACGAGCTGGCTTGGAAACAAGTCTTCTCGTTTCAGAATCCTCAGGGGATCATCATAAAAAATGATGGCACGGGTGTGGCAAGCCCGAGTGACTCCGAGCTAGGAAAAATGTGCACCGTTTTCTCTCAATAACGGTAATCAAATCTCATGCTTCAATGACCTCTGCTTAGCTGTAAGCAGGAGAATGTTGCATGAAAGGAGACCCAGAATTTGAACTTGACCACCTGGTTAAGAGTCTGAGGCTCTTTAACCTTTCCAGAAAAAATGAAGCGCATGAAGAACACTGCAAATGGGGGCAGCGGGTTGTTCTGGTCAAACACCCAATACTTCGCGCGACTCTTGCTTCCATGAGAGGAGATAGGTAAAATCTGCCAGTGATTACAAGAAGGAGCAAATGGCAAATAAAAGCGAGAAAGCGCAACGAGCAACTGACTGACTCTCGCATAAGCCCCAACGAGAGTAGCATTGCCCTTCGCAAGACTAGAGAGTGGATGACCCTTCTGAGGACAAATTAGGACCACGTTGAGCCACGTACTGTCTGCGAGATTGAATCAGTGGGCACTACACAGGTTTAATTAGTTACTAAAAGGTACCATTATTATACTTGCGGCTCTACCTCAGCATCTTTCGTTATTTTATGTCTTGTTATTTTGTTGCGATTTCGATTAATTCGAATTTAGTTTTATTGTTTAATTGATGATAAGAGTGAGTACATTTAAACCTGATTAAAAACGGAAACTATCTTTGTCTTCTTTCACCCTTTTAAGGCACTGCAACTGTACCTATAGATTTTCTGATTGAAAGTGGAAGCGCCCCACGGTATTTTTTATGTAATGCGTACTATTATTTCAATTAATTCTATTATTTACTAACACGCTTGTAAAAATTTGCTAAAGATTTTCATTTATTTTTTTTTTGTTTCGATGTTCGTTCGTTTCGCCTTGTGTACATCAATACGGGGAGCATGTACGACATTAAGCACTTGATGCCACGTATGTGTGAGTGTATCGGAGGCTACTCGAGCTGAGTGCTCCACGCGTGCAGTGTGCCTGAAGCGTATGCGTCGCGCTAGAGAGAGAGCAGACTGTGTTCCGAGCCTCGCAATGTTGCGAGCAGACTGCGTTGAACATCAAGCGCGAGAGCCAGACGTTGTCACGCTGAGCTTCTCAATCACTCCTGTAACAAGACCACGTGCAAGAAGTCAAATAGAGTTGATTCGAATCTATCTTGCTGCATTTTGAGTGCGTTGTTTTTGTGCGTAACGATACTCGCCCTTCTACCCTCAACGTCTAGTGCATCATCAACGCAAGAACGCCGTCCCTCAGGCATTGATATCGCACAGCAAGATTCTCCCCCAGCAAGCCCTCCTGTGTTATTATTAAACCAGCGCATGAGCGAGGTCTGATACTCCTTGTAAAAAGGCCTAGAAGCCCTGGGAAAGCCAGTTAATTTTGTTTTTCACCCTCAAATGGTCGACTGAATAGTTAGAGTCCACCTCTACTATCACTCAGTCCTTCACGAGTGCGTAACTTTTTAAATACTTTACTCACCTTGGCTCGTACTGGTTCGTCGTGTACTTCAGTTTATATTTGAATAAATTTAAGTGTGAAAGTTATAATACAAAATTCTTAGTATTCCTTCTTTTTACGTTTTTAATCTTTTTTGGCTGGCTCCATAACCAGTTTTTTTCACGCACGCACCATTATCCGCCACGGTATTGGTATCTGTGGACCATCGGGAATTATTAAGTTTGTTTACGCGCGCACCACTATCTGCCACGGTGTTGGTACCCGTAGATCTTTGAAAATTGTTAAGTTTGTTTTACGTGCACGCCATTGTCCGCCACAGTAGTGGTACTATCGGAGCAATAACTAATCGGACTAAAGCGAAAATCAGTACTTGCGACGGTATTAGTTCATCCAAGTCAGGTCAGGAGTCAAATTACCATTTACCCCTACGTAATCTCTAGAAATGAAATTTTTTCCCGTAACGGTACTGGTATCATCTAGATCGTGGACGCTATACCCTTCGGTACGCCTCTCCAGATAAAATTTACTAACTTTGGGCTTGCCACGAGCAAGTTAAGTGCATCGGGATATTCCTTGCACAGTAGTTGCTTCAAGTTCTTTTAAAACAGTCGTAGCCCCTTTGAAAATGTCGTGTCATTAGTTAGAACTGTCCCTTTAGCTCCGTGTCCCATTTACGTCCCCAGCGTGTGTCCCAAGTTATTAAGTGAAAGTTTAAGCTCGAATAGTACGTCGCACCGACAAAACAATACGTTTCTTGTATCTCTCCCCTAACGCATCGCTGATCACCTTGAATTTTTAAATTCGTCAGAAGCCACTGACTAAATCCATTTATTATAGTATTTTTCAACGTAAGAGAAAACTGCCTATTACTTTTTTATTTTTTTTTTAATCCTCAAACTAGTTTAATAATTTATGTTTTTTGTTTCGTAGTTAATTAAAAAAAAAAAAAAAAAAAAAAAAGAAAAGAAATTTAGGGTTACTGCTGATCAATCACGCTTTCTATGCCTGAACTTTTCACCTTTTCTAACTTTGATTCCTTACGACGTTGTAGAGGTTTGAAAAAAAAAGGAGTATTAATGTTTAATAATTATATTTCAAACGTTAAAGTTTGGCGATAAATAAACTAGCACAATGTACAAAATGTCATTGCCTTATTTCTTACACTCGTGATGGGCTACTGCAGTTTTCAAGAGGTTCAGTTTAATATGTAGTTGAAGGAAAAAACATAATGATTCACGCTGAGTGAACGCGTTTAGTGCTTGAGGGCTTCTCGCGTTTATGAATTTGAGTGTTTTTTTTCAGGCAATAAAGTTTTGTGTAAAACTTATCTTTTTATAGTAAAATTTACTTTTTTTAAGAGCTGTGTGACATAAATGAAATTGACATGCTTAATCTAGATTTTGTTTTTTAATTACTTTTTTTTTTTTTTGTAAATCAGGCGGAAAAGTTTCTGAGGAAAAAAATTAAAAAACGGTTCTGTCTGATATATTTTTCTAAAAGTCTTAGCGTTGCGCTGAATAATCAATTTTAACTACTGACTTTTTTGCCCTTCTTTTGAAATATGGTACCAAAAGTTCAAAAATGTTTAAATCCTATACTTTTAAAGTAAAAATAATAAAGTAAAAAAGATGCACTGAATCTACGCCCTCAAAGCACACAATCTCCTTAATTGCTTTCTTTTAGATTCTGTTAAGGTTATTAAATATTAAAACACTTTGAATCCTATGGTTTAAAATGAAGATTTGAAATATAAAAAAACTTTCTTGAGCAAATGTGCGCAATGCACGTTTTTGTTTCATTTTTTCTTGATTCTTCAAATAGTTGAATAATTAAAATTCTTTTGTTTCATATTTGATAAAAAAAAAGAAAAAAAAAATTTTAGTAAAAAAAAAAATAAATAAAAATAAGGGTTTTCGATGATCAATTACGCTTTAATGCTTAACCTTTACACCTTCTCCAACTTTTATTCCTTAAGACGTTGTAGGGGTTACTAAAAATTTTAGTGTTAGTGTTGGATAATTACTTTTTTACAGTAGATGCTTTGCGATAAGTTAACGAGCTTCATGCTCACAATTTTCTTGTTTTATTTATTCAATTCGTGATGGGGTACTGTGGTTCCCAAGAGGCTAAATACCTATCGATACGTTGTTTAAAGAAAAACGCAATAATCCATGCTGAGTGCTCGCGCTTAAAGTGGAATATCTTTTTGCATTCATTACTTTTTGTGCTTTTTTTCATGCAATACAGTTTATTAAGAATTTAAAACTAATTAAAATTTTATCTCTAAGTAGTTAAACGTTAAAAGATCAAGGGTTTCATTGACTATTCGCACTCAACCCATGATACCTTCTCGCATTCTGTTTTTTTTTATTAGGTGATAAATTTTCTTGAGAAATGTAATGAAATTGTTTCTTACTCAAATTTACTGAGAAAAAGGGCAGCGCTCAGTTAACGCAGTTGACACGCGGAATCATTTCTCGAAAATCAGCTCTCGGGCTAACATTTTTTGGCCTTGCTATTTGGATTCTGCGCTGGTGTGGTAACTGATTAAATCTCTGCAGTCGGTAACCCTGTTCTCTAACATCCCTATCACCCCCCTCGCCATCAAAGAGAAGAGCTATACGTTGTCACCCCTCCACAAAGATTAGTGCCCACCTCCTGAGACTAAGTGCACCGTGATTAGTAGGATTTATTGAGATTTAAATTAACAATATCTTGTTGATTATACATCGAATCCAAATTTCATAATAAGCTTTTTGATAGCTTTTGATGAGTTTAATCGCATAGTATAGTAAACTGGGCTTAAAATCAGAACGCCCTGTATAAAAGTCACCATCATCAATCAAGCAATAGATTTGATGATCAGCTAAAATTTGTCACTGATTAAATTATTGATGTTCACAGAAATATAAGCTGTTCTCATGTCAAGAAATGTGACTTTCGTGATAATAAAATTGTTATTAAAATCAAAACTTGTCAAATGTTGATTCCCAAAAAGATGTTATTTTTTTATTGTGGGTTTTTACTTTTTCAGTAGTTTGCTTATTATTGATCTCAAACAAACTGATAAAATAGTTGGTATTTTTATAAAAAATAATTTTATATCCTAGAAGCATCTAGTGTATGTACAACTTTTACAAACAATGATTAAGGTGAAAACAAGAGATTTCCTTTGTTAACGCTCGTTGCCAATAAATTAGTTTGAAGTAATAGTTAACTGAAACCTTTCCCATTTTCTTCATACACTCAACGTCAATATTTGCTTCTAATCCAAACATTTTTCGTTCATTTACTCTAAAAACTGTAAATCTAACGCTTAAGCATTGCTTTTTTGATTCCTAAAAATTTTTTTGGTTATAAGAATGGCGAGTTTCGGGAAACGTTCTGAACTTCCGACTCATTCTTTCCTATGAAAGAAAGATTTAGAAAAAGTTGGACCTGTTACAAGAGCTGGTCAAAATTTTTTGATTTTTTTTTTTTAAATTATTTTATCAGCTATCTCAAGTCATTGCAAGTAACTGAACACACAGTATGCCCAGTTAAATACAGCCTCGCTCGGGTAAGGTAACCCACTTTAACCCCAGGTTACCCCCCTCGAAATGGTAAATTTGATTATTGTAGGTGCTTGATTGTTTAGTAAAGTAATAGGTATCACATATGACACTGATTGTGCGTGCATATTGAGTTACACATCTTGGAGTGTTGTGCTATAATTTGGTGTAGCTACCCTTAATGGATAGCAGGAGTTACTAGGAATAAACAAAAAATTAATTTATGTGATTATACGACAAAACGAGACTTACTTAAAAAATAACATTAAGATACACTTTCTAATGGATTAAGACTCTTACTGAGCTATACGAATTTGCTATGAACGAAAGAATCAGAAGTAGGATAAAGGTTTCAAACACGCTGAGAGATGGAAAACCATCCTATAAAATAAATTTAAAAAAAATAATAATAAAAGTAACTGATTGATACACATGCAACAAAACAGTCAATGCTGTCAGTCAGTCAGAACAAAGAATAATAAGTTTAATTAAAATAACGTCCAATGGTGGTACTGTCAAATTTTGTATTTATTGAAAAACAAAACGACATTTCGGCCATTTGGACAATGTCCTGGTCCTCATCAGGTACAAACTTGGTTGAAACAAGGTTGAAACTCTGACTACATTACGATTTTACATCACCTTCGTAAGAGTCAGAGATTTTTGTACCTGATGAGGGCTAGGACATTGTCCAAACGGCCAAAACGTCGTTTTCTTTTTTAATAAATACAAAATTTGACAGTACAACCATTGGACGTTATTTTAATTATTAATCAACTGTCATTGGACATCTTATATTATTAAAGAATATGAAGGTTTACTTGGATCCATCGGAATGATATGTCTCCGACAAGAAATTAATATGACTAGATGATCATTACAAGATGGCATAAGAAGTAATCCCATAAACAAAAAACTTGAATTTTAATAGAAAATTATCTTATCACTCAATGTTTTTAAGTTATAATTCAAGAGCCAAAAAGGCGGCATAACTTCTACACTTAAACATAAACCGATTGTTATACAGATGCAATTATAATGTATGCAATCTCTTAAGAATATGCATCTACTATTTCTAAAGCAATTTTCAACCATCATTAACATTTTATAGAAAAACGTGGGGTATATTCCATATGCCTTCAAAAAAAGTGCGCAGTAGGCTCTGCACACTAAAAAACAGCGCCGTAGGCTATCACGCTCACTCAACCTACGGCGCACTCTTTTAAAAAGCATATAGAATACAGCCATGGAACTTGAGCTACATAGTTAAGTGACCGAACAAAATAACAAAAAGTAAAAGTTATGACCCTCTGCAGTTTATGACATGCCAGACATTGTCCTACAACTCCTGAAAACGGCATTAATACTGTCTACCCTAGACCCCAGGTACCTGTAGCACGCTTGATGATGTAATAGTTGTTAGCCCCACTTCTTATAATTGCTCGTGATATGATAAGAAGTGTTTAAAAGGGGCAGAATATCCCTTAAATTGTGATGCTTGTAGTTTAAAAACCACAGCAATGAAAATTATACAACAAATAATGTTGGATTCGGAATAATTAGCTCAACGCGCTGTATTCTGCCGTTGAATCACTTATTGACCATCACGTTACATCAACTTTGAGTATTAAAAACTAATTAAAAGTTGCACCTATATTATGTTGATTGTATTTTTCCCGAAGGAATGTTTGTAGACATGGTACTGATATCGGTTATTTTTCTGCAACTCCCAAGGACAACGTTCATACGGTCTACCCTGTGCCCCAGGTACCTGTGGGATGCTCGCTGATTTGGTATTCGTAATTAACTGCCCTTAAAACCTCCGAGTGAGTACTAATATCAGTTACTTTTCTGCAATGCCCAAAGACAGCGTTTATTCGGTCTCCTCCGGGCCTTAGGCATCTGGGGGACACTTTCTGACGTAGTAATAGTAAATGGGTACGCAAAAAACCTCCGAGAAACTTCCGATATCGCTCGTTTTCCTGCAACTCAAAAAGACGGCATTTATACTCTCTACCCTGGGCTGCAGATACCTTATTTCTGTTAAAATCGAGTTGTACAGTTATTCCTCGGTGAATTGAAATAAACTTATAAAGTAAGTTGATTTAAATACCTACACACTATTCTGTGGCACTGGCATATTCGTGAGCATGGGTACAATACGGCAAAAATATGGGGTACTTGTTTGATCGTAAATGTGATTATGATACGACTGCATATAGTCTGTCATGATGATAAAAATGTAATACAAATAATCTCTATATGATTCAGTCCATGTTTGTGAAGGTGATTTTTTCAACATGGCGTCTAAAGTTTTTTTTATTAGTGCCATTGAAATAAGCACCATTAAAATACGAATTAAATTAATTATCTATTATGTTTACATGTTTCGCTAAATTTATAGTAGGCTGCACAACTTAAATATGTCACTTTGTATATAAACTCGGACACATTTACAAACAGACTGTTGTAAAAGTTACCACGCACCACAACAAGCCTCATCAGCCACCTTAAAACTAATATTCACAATGTCTTATAATTTGAAATTTTCCGCAAACCAAGCCAACTTACTCTACAAAAGTAGAAGGTAAACATGCGTTTGACCTATTGATAATGATGATCTCAAGGAAGTTGTCCAAGTCATCAAGGAACTATCGAGCCTAGGAGTGTTAAAAGAGATTTAAATTTTTTACTATCCATTAAAAGGCAAAAAATTTATCCGAGATGTTCTATACTATCTGTCAGGGATATTACGAATCTGACTGTGTACCCTCAGTAAGGTTTCTCGTGTTACGGGTAGGGGGCATAGCAAATCTAGCTTCGTACCCACGAGTTTTTTGCTTGACTCCTTTTTCCTTATCAAGGTGCCTCTATACTAACCGTTATGTAAGAACAATTCATTACGTCACCAAACTCTTTATGTTTAATAATAATTAAGAAAATTTTGACCCTCACAAGTCCTTGTCACCTTCCGTCCAAGAGCCAGTTGTGATGACTTTCTCGGTCTCGATGGCTTTTGCGTGCGTCCAAGGCATTTTATTTTGCCTATTCTTCATTTCAAATCTCTTGCGTGTTTAGTTTACGGTTTACGTAAAAATATTTAGTATCCTGGTCATGGCACCAGAATGTTGTGGAAAAAGCCCGCATATACAATTTAAATCATTATCGTTTTATTTAACAACTAACTAACAAGGGGAAAATAATTTGAAACGATACAACATATTGTTAATCTTTGAATCCATATAAACGATGTCAGTGGCATGAGCGCTGTAGAGCGCCGGGGCTACCCACTTACCACCTATGCATGGGCATATATTGCTGTACCCATTTCCAATCTTTTTAAGTGATGTTGTACCTTATCATACCGTTGGCACAGCAAAAGTATCTCCGGTGAAGCACTGTGCCAGTTAAGCTGACACTTTCTGCACCAATGGTGCCTTAGATCCACTAGTTACTGTGTAGCCATTCCCCGGGAAATACTCCGTAATTCAGGACATCTACTCCTTTCCGGTTGAGCTGGCGCTCTCTGCCGTAACATCAAATCCAGGTTAATCAGTATCCCTGGAGAAGCCCCATATTTCAGGGATCACTCCTCGCTAGTAAGGCCTGCGATCCCTGCCTGACGTTTGGTATCGGATCCGCTAATTCCTGCCTATAGCTCTAACACTGTTTCACATTTACTCAGGCCTAAAGACCTGTGGGGCAAGAAAAAACCCTGGAGTTATTCTGAAGAAAAATTTCATGGCAAACCCGTCCCAAAAGAGCCGGGATTGCATAGGAACTTTTTCCGGTGATAACAGTTTTTGAAGAAACCTGCACTCACCAAAAATCGAACCCACGACCCCTAAGACGGCGTTGTATCAGTAACAAGCACGTTCACCACCACTGAGCCAACGCTCCTTCTCAACACACTTTATTTAAAATTGATCAACGCTTGCTAATAGTGTACCCTTGTAAAAAAAGTAGAAAAAATTTTTTCTGCATTGCTTTTAAAACCAATTTTCAGTTACTTCAAAACGTCGTCACGGAAAATTTTGGAAATTAAAAGAGTTTTTATACAATTAACAGTTTCGTTAGGTTAACAGGGATTTACCTTTTCCGTTTTCTGGTTTTCTAGTAGATTACCTACAAATTAGCGCCTTCTTCCTAACTGGATTAGATTTCTCACAAAGTATACCACATTAACGATGGTATAGAAAACATAATTATACCTTGCTGACGATTTAAACTTTAGTATATCACATAAAATGTTTTTTAAAATGTTTAATAAAAAATCAGAGCTAGGATTACAAAATTCAAATTTTTTTATTTCTTAAAACTTATAACTGTCTGTAGCTACACTTGAAGGAACTCGCAGACAACAAAAATTATCAAGCACATACAGTAATATACAGCAAAAATATGGATGATACCGAATTAAACTTTGCATTAATGACATTCCATGACAGCTACTAACATTTTATTAAACATCTATTGCTACCCAAGGCATGGCTAATTTTCGTTTATTTCATTTAAGCAAAATTTGATTTATTGTAATTTTATTTATTAACTTTTTTTTCAAATTATTGAACCCTAGAAGTACGGGAAAAATAGTTTTGACCAAATAAAAATTCAGCTTTGCCTGTTTATTTAAGAATTCATGAAAAAATGCCAATTTTTTATTAAGTTATTTACTTGTATCTCCGCCTCTACTGCTCTTAAAGTAATTTTTTGACCACCAATCTCAGCGTCATCAAATTTTCTACTACACAGACACTTTTTAAAATCTATTATTAATTGTTGCTAAGACGTTGATGTCAAGAAAGAGCGAAAAAAGATTTTTATACCGAGTTACTTTTGATCGACGTAAAAAAAACTATAATATTGATTTCAACACAACCGTAGAAAAATGTTGCTATTAAGTTGCATGACCAATCTCTCTTTCCGTAACCATGAATTTTTATTAGTAAATGTACTCGTGCATGAGCAGCTTGGTAATATGTCTATCGTTTTCGTCATATTTTGGGCAAATTGTACTACTTTACAATACTACATCTCATAAACTATAAAGATAGGACTTCTAAAATTTCAGATAGTGCTTCTTAATATAGTCAGCTTCAACATATTAAAAATGTACCTTGCTGAGCAATCACATCCGGCAGCAAAACCAAACGTATTAGTACACCAATAAAACAGACTAGAACATATTTTATATTTTTAGCCCAACCAAAATCAAATACAACAAGTTGAATGTGACGATCTCAACATGTACAATCACGATAATATATCTTGTAATTTCAATCCTACTGGCACAAAAATTTTTCTTACTATGTTTAATTCAGATGAAAAAATAGTATCCCATCCAGCTTTTCCACATCGAAGTAATGACTTCTCTGATCAATTTGAAAATTGTTACATAATTTGAATAGAACGCAATATTATTAAGCTTTGAACAACTCGTAAAAAAATCACTGAGACCTTGGGCCCAAAAAACTAATACAACACCAAAACTAACTATTAGCCTATTTAAATACATTATTTGACATAATTTTACCGCAGAATGTATTTAATAACTCATCAATTGCTACAATAGAAGACTACCCATGCAACCACAAAGGATTCTTCTAAACTAAGCCATCCTTTGAACAGGTGCAGTTTGTGCAATCACCCGAATGTCCATTGAAAAGAAATGATGGCAATACACTGACAAGAAAGCTGAAAATCTTACAACTTAACGAAATTGAAGACACATTTACGATAGATATTAGAGTTGACGTCAATGCGATGAATTTTTCATTGCTACTGAATGAACTTATAAATACTTATACGAAGATTGCTCTTAGGGGATTAACCTCTTCAAAAATCATAATATTAGGAACTGTGAAGTTAAGTATATTTGATAACAATCACGTTCTTCACGTTTTGTGTAAGAATTGCAACAATAAGCGATAAAGAGCGTCAGCTTAAGTTGCTTAATACAACGACAAAATATTTAAGTGAATACAGAAGTAATAACAAAATTATAGATTGTATTAGCATAAATGAAGAATTCTCGAAATTACTGCCAACTTCTCAACATTTTAAGTCCACAGAAGTAACTTTTAATTCAAATTGTGTGTAAAAAATATCAGGTAGAATAAAAGTTTCTATTCAAATTCCTGTAACACAATCTAACAGCCACTGCCAAGCGTACCTGCGCTTTATACAAACTACTTTTAGTATATTCATAGGCAAAGTGGCAATAACATGTAATAAAGGTCGATGTTTTACGATAAATATTAACGCCACAGAAAAGCCAGTAGAAATTGAAATATTACCTCAAAATCTCGTACCTCTTGATTTAGATGCTTTGTGACACTTTTGGTAATCAGATTTTATTCATGATGTCCCAAACATAATAACAAAATGGACAATTAACTATAATACGAAAAAATTTTGCCAGCATTATTATAACAAGACAAATTTTAACTTACTTTGTCAAGCAGTATGAAAGTATTTAAATCTTTTTTTATATTAAAGGCGATAAGGTTCCACGCACATCATATGTACAACATAATATACCGACAACTGACGATAAGCTTCTTTTTACTGAAAAACTGAAATACTCTCCTGCTCCATACGAGAGTTAAAAAACAGATAAAAAAAATCATAAAAAAAAATAAATAGGGATAAATTACCCAACTAATACGGTTGATCTAATTACTGAGGATTTTAAAGTAAAGTAAAAATTAATTATTTTAAGTCATTTAAATCGTACCTATTATATTTTTATAACTTTTAAATACTGTTATATTAAGCAACAGGTGACAACTATAATAATCAACATGCTCATACTTAAAAGTATATTTTTAAAATCACATCTCCTAAAAACCTCATATTTTAACAGTTTTCTGGTACCCATACGAGTAAAGGAAATGCTTGATTTTTTTATTTACAATTGGCTTGTTCATCGCTTTCACGTTTTTTAGTTGTAAGAAGTACAGTTAAATATTTATTTCTATAGACTTTTTGATAATTAATCAGAATTGCAGTAATTGGATTCGTAGTGAAATGGTTACTGTGGTCACTACAAGTATACTGTATAGATTCTGTAACCTAACCTGAAGTGATTTGTTTACTTGCGTCCACTGCTCGTTCGCAGTGTAAAGTAGGTACACTCAAGGCACTTTATATCTGTCGGAACGATTGGTCTACATACGGTTAATGATGTCCTATAACCTATAATATAACAAAGACATACTGTCACTTAACAGGTAATTTTTCATCGTTCTGACAAATACAAAGTGCCTTGGGTGTACATGCACTCGTAGTATATTTTTTACAAGCTTAAGTTACGGTCAAATCATAATGAAAATTGAAAAAAAGGAAGGAAAAAGAAGGCAGTGAGAATGCGGTACTCAAAAAATGATATCCTAATGGCAGTAGAAGTAGTTTAAAAAGGGAATACAATAGCATCGATGTCAAAAAAGTATGGAGCTCCTGAGTCAACAATCAGAGTAAGAAAATAAAATAAATGTACTGATAAAAAGACAGGACCAGCATCAGATTTGAGTGTTGAAGCGGAAAAAGATAGTTCCCAACGGACAGTGAAGTGCTCCAAGTGGGGCTTCTCCATAACCAAAATTTTACTTGCAAACCGTAAACAAATGATTTAAATGAGGATGAAAAAACAGACTCTTTTTACTCATATAATTCCTGGAAATAAAAAGTTAGCTTTGTTTATGAAGCAACACCTAGAAGTTGGTAAAAGAATATGTAAAAATATCATATTACACAGATCTTTAAGCTCCAAATAAAAATTACAAAACTTGGTTCGATTATGTTAAACCATATGATAAGAAAATGAATCTCAAGTTCATTGAACTCAATCAGATATTCAACTGGGACGAGACAGTTATTTAATAGTTATAGGCAAATAAAATTTAATAATTAAATAATTTTGAAAATTTTAACATCATAAGTTTTTTTACGCACACCACCTAATCCAAAGCCAAAGTCAGTACGTGCATCAAAAGGTGCAAAAGATATTTATAACATCGTATGTAACAAAGAGAAAGCAAAAATTTTAGTCTTAGAAACAGGAAATGCTGCAGGTAAGCTCACACCAACCTTTATTCTTTTCAAAGGTAAAAAAAGCTACCTAAGAACGTACCGGAAGGAGCTCGTGTTAAATTCTTTTTCAGGTACAGTAAGAATGGATGTATACTGGCCACACATCCTACAGCCACCTTGTGTGTAATTTTTTAAATAAATTTGAATAAGTGTAAAAAAGTTGACAGAAAAATTTGTGAGGAATTAGCAAGCATAGATATTGATAAAATTCAGGCCATGGCTGTGCAGCCTGGTGTGTGTATTATAAAAAAAATGCAAAAAGGTGTGGTGAGAGAAAGCCAACGAAATATTAGAAACTTAGCAAAGGAAACGTAAATAATATACACACACACACACACACACACACACACACACACACACACACACACACACACACACACACACACACACACACACACACACACACACACACACACACACACACACACACACACACACACACACACACACACACACACACACACACACACACACACACACACACACACACACACACACACACACACACACACACACACACACACACACACACACACACACACACACACACACACACACACACACACACACACACACACACACACACACACACACACACACACACACACACACACACACACACACACACACACACACACACACACACACACACACACACACACACACACACACACACACACACACACACACACACACACACACACACACACACACACACACACACACACACACACACACACACACACACACACACACACACACACACACACACACACACACACACACACACACACACACACACACACACACACACACACACACACACACACACACACACACACACACACACACACACACACACACACACACACACACACACACACACACACACACACACACACACACACACACACACACACACACACACACACACACACACACACACACACACACACACACACACACACACACACACACACACACACACACACACACACACACACACACACACACACACACACACACACACACACACACACACACACACACACACACACACACACACACACACACACACACACACACACACACACACACACACACACACACACACACACACACACACACACACACACACACACACACACACACACACACACACACACACACACACACACACACACACACACACACACACACACACACACACACACACACACACACACACACACACACACACACACACACACACACACACACACACACACACACACACACACACACACACACACACACACACACACACACACACACACACACACACACACACACACACACACACACACACACACACACACACACACACACACACACACACACACACACACACACACACACACACACACACACACACACACACACACACACACACACACACACACACACACACACACACACACACACACACACACACACACACACACACACACACACACACACACACACACACACACACACACACACACACACACACACACACACACACACACACACACACACACACACACACACACACACACACACACACACACACACACACACACACACACACACACACACACACACACACACACACACACACACACACACACACACACACACACACACACACACACACACACACACACACACACACACACACACACACACACACACACACACACACACACACACACACACACACACACACACACACACACACACACACACACACACACACACACACACACACACACACACACACACACACACACACACACACACACACACACACACACACACACACACACACACACACACACACACACACACACACACACACACACACACACACACACACACACACACACACACACACACACACACACACACACACACACACACACACACACACACACACACACACACACACACACACACACACACACACACACACACACACACACACACACACACACACACACACACACACACACACACACACACACACACACACACACACACACACACACACACACACACACACACACACACACACACACACACACACACACACACACACACACACACACACACACACACACACACACACACACACACACACACACACACACACACACACACACACACACACACACACACACACACACACACACACACACACACACACACACACACACACACACACACACACACACACACACACACACACACACACACACACACACACACACACACACACACACACACACACACACACACACACACACACACACACACACACACACACACACACACACACACACACACACACACACACACACACACACACACACACACACACACACACACACACACACACACACACACACACACACACACACACACACACACACACACACACACACACACACACACACACACACACACACACACACACACACACACACACACACACACACACACACACANTAAGAAGATTTTTGTTTTGAGATGTATCAGGAATATGTGTAAAATTTCTAACTTAAAATGTTTCACATTATATGTCAACATACTACGGTGTTTTATTTAGTAAGTCTCGGGCGAAGCCGAGACGGGGGGCTGCTAGTACATTATAAAGGGGGAATAGGCAGTAGAGGAATGGGTGTTGACCATAAAACATGCACAGACACAGACAAGGAGTCTCACTTACTGAGCTTGCAGCTCTTGCAGGCCATGCAGTATAGTAAAATGCCATTGCTAATAACGCTATTCGGCCTATTTTCTCCATGCGCTCACTATGCTACCCTTATTTTATAGATCCCAACCCGTGTTGAATCGTGTGAAAGCAAATAGTTCTTGTGGCAGCCACTGGCAAAACCATACCTCTGTTTCCGTAAAAATTCGGGATAAACTGGAAGCCAGTGCCAGCCTGCTGCTCTAACCTCATGCATAGAGCGATTACACGCTATACCTATGCAAAACGCAAATGATGGTTGGTGCTTGGTACCCCCTCCCCCCGCGCTCCAAGTAAAATCGTATGAAGTACATCAACTAATCAATAGTGATCTCGTGCTTATCCGTGCATTCACTCAAACTCTCTACTAGAAAGTCTCAAGGTCTCAGTACGAAATACTCCCATTGTATTGTTAACGTAAGTCTGCGGTTACTTCCTAACGCTTGCTGTACTTTGCCTCAATGCACCAAATGAACCAAGCATTACCTCTATAAACTACTTAGGGAAGCCGTTGCTCCCCTGGCACTTGCTCCACTTTGCCTCGGGAAACCGAACATTACTTCTATACAACAGAGGGAGACCCCTTCGTCTAAGTTTTTGGTCTTTATTTTTAAATATGTATTGATTTTCGAGTGTTACAGTTTTAAATGCTCACTTTATGTCTTCCAATTTTATTTAATTTCTTACTTCGAAATAAAAAGTGATTGTAAAAACTTTAATCTTTAGTGAGCATCTTTTCGCAACTTATATTTTAGATTTTTTTAAATTATTAGTAAATCTCACTTATAACATCTATTTGCTTTTTTTTTCTAATAAATTGTAATAAAGAAGAAACTTCACCATGAGATGGCATTGTAGGCCCATTCCATACTGTTCCTTCATTATGAGATAAGAATCATTTTTCAGCAAGGCTTTTCTCATATGTTATCTACTTTTGCCACAATGAGTACATGGACTGCAGGAAGAATCAATATCCTCATTGAAGAACTGAGAAAGCGAGAGAGACTCTGAAATTCGGGAAATGTAAGTTATCTTGAATTCAAAAATAAATCCTTACTGTGGACTCAATTAGCTAGCACACTTGATTTACCAAGTAAGTCATATAACTCTTAATTTATTCACGGTATGTTATAAGAGAAGCCAAATCAGATGCACCTACGTGGCGGTATAAGAGAATTTGGTCCCCACAATCTCGTTAGTGAATTAGCTTTCAGACCACTGAGGTTTCTTTAATTAATTTTTGTCGCTATTAATGTAAAATATTTTACGTTTTATCTTTCTCAACCACTCTTGGTTATGGCATCTTGATATGCCTTACTTTTCTTAACTTGACTGCTGTCAATTTTTGTTGTGCACGTGTGTAGGGCATGAAGCACTAAGCTCAAGGTACGAAAAATATTTTTCATCATCTCATCAACGGGTCAAAAATTTGTAAATCTTGGCACGTAATGAAGTTCATGAGAAGTTTCCTTTTCAAGCGGATAACTATTCGGCATATCATTTGCACGATCCTTTCACCTTGGCTGCAACTCAAAAGTTATCTGTAAATTAAGTACTGGCTACAAATCAAGCACTTGCAGCAATGCAATCTCAACAATTTATAAATGGCCAAGGGTTGTACGTGTGCCCTCTAGTAGCAGCCAATTATAATCCACACATGTACATTGATAACAATATGAGGCAAGCGTTTTGTGAACAGCAGAATATCTTAACTGATAGGCTTTGAAATCAATTGACAGAATTGACCCAATGAAAACAAGGGCCTACTAGTCAAACTGTTCCGAAAGTGAGGAAGTTGATGACCCTTACACAAAAATATTAACCTCTGAGAAACAGACCAGTAACAATGGAGCTAGAATTCGTTAAAACAAGATTAATCCACCATCGGCAGAATCTCAACTTATTGTAAGAAATGTGGAGAACTTAATGTAGA
This sequence comes from Copidosoma floridanum, assembly GCF_000648655.2. The sequence goes on from NW_019384214.1 coordinate 271,152, forward strand.
GAACTTAAGTCGAACTTTGAATACGTAAATTGTGAGGGAACATTGATTATTGGTATTCAATATTCGTATTCTTGAAATTTAAGTTTTTAAGCTTTATGGATTAGTACGGTCTCAAAGTTATGAACTATTTCTTATATTTTAATGTTAGGATAACAAATTTCCCTCCATTAGTTCAATACACAAATTTGATTAAAGTAGAATATGCAGGCTTCTTTGCAATGACATGAAATAGATGAATGAATTTCTGTTATTTATACTTGTACTTCTTTTCTGTACTTCCGAAAGATCATTTCTTATTTACTTATTTTTTGTATAAAGTTTGATTAGATTTATTGTGTATGAAAAAAAAAAAATTATTCGTAAAATTCGTGATGCAATATAATATCCTCCCATTTATTGTATCTGCTGCACTTTGCATGTTACATAGTATGCGTTTTGCCAAAGGGGAGACTGTCGGTCTCGAAAGAGAAAGCGACTGTCTACTTACATTGCATAATATTTATAAAGTTTTTTTTATATACTGCAATATATCAGGCTTCAAGCAAGGACACGGCTCTGGGCTCTGAGCAGTTTTGCAGGTTCACAGCATGCACGCTGTAAGCTTTAGAGCTTGAAAGCCAAAGAGAAGCTTCCGTATTTTTTCCCCCTCTTTCTCTCTCTCTGTTATTTATTTGACTACCTTTTTTTTTGTTATGTTATTATTATACCTTTCAATATTATTTTTTCCTATTGTTGACATGCTTACTACTTTGAATATTAGCCCAAGTAGCTCTTATTAATTTACTACAGCAGTGCAGTATTTGTAACTACTTCAAAACTCTTTTAGCCAGACTCTGGATGATCTTGAGTCCTTGGTCCTAATTTTTAAACCTTTATTCTGATTATCGTTCTTATTTTCCCTCGATCGATGAGCGATGTTCAAAGCATTTTCTTTTTTACCTAGATGAGCATAGAGAACTATTATAACTGTTTAAAGTTACTCTCTAACCAGTGAAATAATTAGAGAAGTCACAATACCATCACAATACCATCACAATACCATCAAACTGTTGAACAAAAACATGATAATTACTAGCAATCCTTTTTTTCAACATACACGTATACAAAAAAAATGATGTTGCTTTAAACTGTACTTACAGTTGGGAACGGAACTTAATATGGTTAATAAATGTATGAAATAAGTACGAGTTTTAAATGTAAATTATACATTTTTCATTGTGTTATTAGCATTAATTATTTATGACATGAAAAGTTCGTATTCCTTATACACCACCTCCATATCGTACCAAAACAAACTTTGATTAAAAAAAAATTCATATTACGATCTTAACACGTACAGCCGTACTCATTGAATAAATAAATATTTAGAAACTAATACGAACAATAGTATACAAGCAAATGTTGATAAATTTACATCATTGTATTAAGAGGTGCATATGCATAGATGGCGGCACTTTCAATACAAACACTCTATATCCTCCATATATGCCTTTTGTTCAATATCCAATATACATAAGATTTATAATACTAAACCATATAGTTTCTTTTTCAAGAAAATTTCCTTAAGAAATAAATAAGAATGAGAAAATTATCCTCCCCAGGTGCGGATCGAACACACAACCTCCTGTTTACTAGACAGTTGCTCTACCACTTGAGCTACCGAGGAGCTGTACATTCATTGACACTGTAAGTTGAGATAAGTCTCTCATTCTTAATTTTTAGAGCTGTCTTTTACCTAAGCTTGATACAGTAGTTATGTGACTCTAATGCTTGTCGGTAAATGCTTATATCTAAACTTACGGTGCGAATAAATGTACAGCTCCTCGGTAGCTCAAGTGGTAGAGCAACTTTCTAGTAAATAGGAGATTTTGTGTTTGATTCGCACCAAGGGAGGATTATTTTCTCATTCTTATTTATTTTTTAAAAAAATTTTCTTGAAAAAGAAACTATGTGGCTTAGTATTATGAGTCTTACGTATATTGGATATTGAAAAAAGGGCATGTATGGAGGATGTAGAGTGCTTGTATCGAAAGGGCCGCCATCTATGCATATGCACCTCTCGATACAATAATTTAAATGTATCAACATTTGCTTGTATACTATTAGTCGAATTAATTTCTAATTTACCGACAAGCATTAGAGTCACATAACTAAATAAATAATTCTCTACGCACATATGACCTCGTGTATTGTTATGATAAGGATGACCACAGATTAAAAACCGTAAGCCGTAACAATGACTACAGATTAAAAGTTATAAGCCGTCAGAACGACCACCGATTAAAAAATGTTATACTGTGTGAGTCTATTGGTTTTGTCAAAAGTAAACAATCAAGGTTACTACTTTAGGACTGTTATTTATATTGAAGTAAGAAATTTGCCACTTCTGAACTGCATATTCAAATATGTTTTTAGAGGGAACTCGAGAATGTGACAGCTTATGATTAAAAAATAGTATACTCTAAGGCAAGTTATTTTCATAATACGGTTTCATTAGGTGAGATGTAAAAGGATAACCACGGTGGCATACAAAAAAAGGGGCTACGGTATTAGAATTAGGTAAGACTCTGTAATCCAGTATTAATAAGCGATTTTGTGCAAGTACTTCATAAAACTGCGACGTATGTGAAGTCGTACTACCGTGTCATCGTCCACATCAGCGTTTATCTATAAAAACATACCAGTAACTAACTCTAACCACAGCCTTGTGCAGAATGGAATAAACCCTTTGTAATTCAGTGCCTAAAAAAAAGAGAAGTTTATTCTAACCTTATATTGAGAACTAGATATTTTTCTTCTAGGATCAGTTATTGATGGATATTGCACCATTTTTATAATAATGAATTCAACATACTTGAGAGTATACAATCAAAAATAGCAACATACATCCTCATACATGAATAAAATTTATCTAGATAATTTCATAAAGAACAAAACAAAGTATAGTACTCCCCTGTTAATCATCTGCCATTGTTAATTGGATAAATCTTACAAGACCAAGCTCTGTGCATTATTGCAATTAATAATAAAAGAAAAAATATGAAGAATTTTTCTGCACACAGGTGAGGTTAAAGCGGTTCTGTGGATTTTGAGCTAAACAATCCAACTCCTCGTACACATAAAACGAAAAGCTGCATAGATCTTAGTTAATTCTGTTCACCCAACGATTTTACACAAGATTTCAGAAACCCACGTAGCTTTTTAGCTATGTAAATGTGCAGTTGTCACTTATATACCTATAAATTACTACTTACAGCAAGTAGAAATACTTAGCACAATCACGTAGTGCTAAGCAGCCACAAAGCTGAGCGTCTCATGCTCCCAAAAAAAACGATTGATGCCTAGAAAAAGAAAAAATACAAAATCCTTGAATGGTTTCGTCGTTAAACTAATAACGATTAATTATTTTAAAAAAAGGTAGCAGAAGGTGGTTAAGTCTCTAATAACTTGTTTGTTTATTGGACGTTACTTTATTCATATTTTTTTTAAAGAAACAATGAACACCAATCAAAAAAGCATATAAATAAATGACATATAACACCCCATACAGTCAGTGATGGTTTCAAGATGGCGAAAAGTGGTCCCCCCACCACTCTCCCGTCCAAGAAGAGTGGTGGGGGGACTGCTTTTTGGTCGCGGCAGCGAGACAGCCAAAAGCGTCGTCTGCTACGACAACGGTTCTCAAATTGCAGCTCTGCACGATTATATATACCTATGCACATATATTGTGTCGCCAAATGCATGCATATACACATAGTCTCGGGTACTTGACCGTCAGCACATGATAATGTATTTTGTCAGCTGATCGTTGAATGAGTGCCCAGTGCTGTCCTGTGCCAGTGCTGATAACGAAGAAGCCTTGACTCTTTTTTTCTACATCTTGGTCGAACTGACAAGTCTGGCCTTTCTCACCAAGTCAAACGATGAGGTGAGCAAAGAGTTAGTGCTAGCAGTTTGACAAGTAGCTGCTAAGCAGATCTGACTAAGCAGATCTGACAAGTAAACTGCATATTTCAGTTATGAGCCCAAAAGTGTTTGGTGAGTTGCAGTGCTTATTTTTTTATTTTCTTTTTGTATAGTTTTTTGTCTCTCTTAAATTTGTATAATAATCAAGCAGGACTTTAACGTGGAATTGCTGACAAATGAGTAATTTCCACAAGTTTCTAGTCACAAAGTTGTGATTTACTTTTTCTGCAATCAAATCAAGCAAAACAAAAAAAAACTCATTAAGAAGCAAGAGGTTAAAATCTTAATTATTGGTTTTATCAAGCATAATTTTGGAGGATAATAAGAAAAATTAAAAAGTCCCCTCCATTTATATACAAATTTAAGAGGGACAAAAAACTATACAAAAAGNTTTTATGATTACTTAATCTTGAGTTTTCATAATAGGGACATGTTTCACGAATAGGTACTTTTATCTTACTAATATATAAAGCAGAAGCGCTAAAACCGTTGTAATCGCTAACCGCGAAAACTACTGGACCGATTTTGTTGAAATTTTGCACACTGATTTATAATATTTCCTAGATGGTTTTAGTATAGTTTTCATCTTAGAAAATTTAATAACAATAGCAATAAATGAGCTCAAAGTTTTGCAAAAATACGTCAGCTTTTCACTTTACTTCAGTAAAATCCGCTAGGTGGCGTCGACATAAAATCAAAGCTACCTGCAACATAATTAAATGAGTGTAGTAATAATAGGCTGGAGCGTCGCCATACTGTTGTAGTCGAGCTTCGGCATTTCAACAAGCTGTATAGAGAATGCTGATGATAGACTTGCAGCTGGGTATCCCGGTTACGGATGACACTATTCTCTAAGGGGGAAGGGACCTACGTGTCCATTCACCCTAAATGTCGACAAGTGCGATCAAATGAAAAAAATAATTCCAACCGATGCCGTCTCTGCCACAATACCAGGAGACATACCTAGCCAGAGCACAATCTGCACCAACTCTTAAGAGTTGTGTGGCAGTCCCACCATCCCAACTGATGCAGTTAGAAAATTTGTGGCTACAAATGTAAGCAAGGGAAAACAGCTCTGAGGGGCACAGGCAACCACAACGGCTACTTTCTTGGTCGTCGCGTCCCCAACGCGCTTACCCACATGTTCCCGTCTAACGATGAGCGGTTGGTTATCCGGGGAACGACCCGAGACGAGATATTCTTTGGTCAGTGGCGTACCTCCCTCCATCACAGTCTCCGTACATCAAGACTCCCAGGGTAAGAATCAAGCAACCCGTAGCCAGCTCTTCATCATCAGGAATAATAAGAAAGAATAGCCTGGAAGTTTCACCACTGGCGCTTTTTAGGGCCATTATAAGTATTTGCGTTTCCTACTTAACCATCAATTTCATCGGTTCTTTTTAGGATCCACCTAAGTGTAAACTACCTTGCCAACAACTACATTTTTATTACCATTTCCGGAAGCGGTTCGTCGACTAAAAGACTATATTAACTAAAGACGGGCACTATTAAACCAAGTCAGCCATTCACTAGCAGACGTCACCTGCGGAGTTGTTCTTCGCAAGGCTGGAAAACCCGGTGACCGACGACCCTATACTACCCTCTCGACTCTAAGCATTCAACCAGGAATCACTGATCCT
>NW_019384214.1:280853-304660 GCF_000648655.2 Copidosoma floridanum
AAAAAATTTAAAGTGAAATAAAAATTATTGTGGGAAAATAAAATGAGAATTTGTTAAAAAATTAATTGCTCGGGAGTGTGTGGGAGAATGGTGGGTAAAGGTGTGCAGAAGAGCAACACGGCACGGTTGGCAGATATACATATATAGTGGGGAGAGGGGAAGTGCGTAGAGAACAGTAGGTGAGGGGGACGGTGTAAGGGGGGAAACTTGTAAGGCAGAGACTTTGGGCAAAACCACTTTCGTTTCCAAAAAAAAAAAAATCTGTCGGTTTTTAAATTTCAGCCCCCCGAGTAACGCGACATAAAGAACTTCGTTCTAATGAAAAAACAAGCACTTCAACTCACCAAACACTTTTGGGCTTATAACTGAAATATGCAGTTTACTTGTCAGATCTGCTTAGTCAGATCTGCTTAGCAGCTACTTGTCAAACTGCTAGCACTAACTCTTTGCTCACCTCATCGTTTGACTTGGTGAGAAAGGCCAGACTTGTCAGTTCAACCAAGATGCAGAAAAAAGGAGTCAAGGCTTCTTTGTTATCAGTACCGGCACAGGACAGCACTGGGCACTTATGCAACGATCAGCTGACAAAATACATCATCATGTGCTGATGGTCAAGTACCCGAGACTATACGTATATGCATGCATTCGGCGACACAATATATGTGCATAGGTATATATAATCGTGCAAAGCTGCAATTTGAGAACCATTGTCGTAGCAGACGATACTTTTGGCTGTCTCGCAGCCGCGACCAAAAAGCAGTCCCCCCACCACTCTTCTTAGACGAGAGAGTGGTGGGGGGACCACTTTTTGCCATCTTGATGCCAACACTGCATACAGTGCAGTGTGCGCAGGCGTGTATATGGATTCCTTTTTTTGAAGAGCATAATATGTGCGATATTCTGTTATAATTTAAAAAAAAACCGTAAATATATAATTATTCATAAATAAGAAAACTATAAAATAAACAAAAAAAGTTAACCATTAAAAAATTAAAAAGTGGAGATTAAGATAACATTGTGCATCGAATAATGTGAATAATGAATAAATAAAAAAAAAAAATTAGTAATCTCTTATACTACACACATAGATACACAGCTTAACATTAGATCGAATAATGTAAGTGGCCTATCTATTCCTACCCTAAGCCAACTGTTCAAAGTAATTCGTTTCCTTAGTCTTGCTTTAATATTGGACATTGTAAATCGAGGATATGCCCATTACATTACAGGGATTTTTACTAATTTACAAGAACATAGTAACACAGTGAATAAGTAAAAAAATAGAATTATCAAAAATACATATATTTATATAAATAAAGAATTGAAGTAAAATAATACCAGCTCCTAAATTTTTCTTACGTGAATGAGTAAAAAACCAAAAAAAAAGTGGAAAAAAAACTTCACTTACAAAAACTATTAGCTGAAAAAATTTTTTTAGAAAAAAATTATATTCTATTGATAACCAACATTACTGTAATTCTCATTAACCAACCACAAATTTGACAAAAATTAATAAATACAACACATAAAAAGTATAGATGCTTCATAAAAGTAATCATTATATTTCAGAAATTATTGTTCAGCAGAAGTGCAATAATCTTTTTTTGAGGAAATTTTGAAAATTTTAGAAACAATGAAAGAAGTCGGTATCATTAAAATCAACATTATAGAAATAACCATGGGCGAAATTACTTTAATCAATATAACAAGGAGAATCCTAATAGTTATTAAGCACAACGAATTTTGAGTTTTAATTCTAGAAACAACCAATCTAGTTATCAAGGCCCAACAAATAATTATAATGGATACCCCCAAAATAATGATCGTGGTAATTTTAACAATTACAACTTATGACGGAGTTATTTTTCTCTGACCCTATAGCATTAAGCACCGAAACGCGTCATCAAGGTGGAATCTATTTTGATTTAAAAGAAGCTAATAAAGGTCCGAGTCTGTGTGTTTCATGTTCTACGTAAGAGTAATCGGATACAAGGAGTAGCGCCAAGGAGAGAAGAGAAGACATAGCGCCGAAGAAAAGCCCAAGAATGTATAGTTCTGCTTATTAAAGAATATTTGTAATTACCGCGCCAATGTCATAATCCAGTACTTCTTTATCGACGAAAATTGTATGTATTAAGAGTATGTATTGTAAATTGCGTCGCGTTCGAGTGCGTATGAATAATGTCCTGGCGGTAAGAATCAGAAGCAGGTATAGAGATATAGTGTGGTAATGCGCGAGGCTGCACTAATTGGTGGGCCTAACGCGTCACTCTCGTAGTAGCCTTCGAGCGAACCAGAGCTTTCCGAGTTTTCGCGTTTCCGGTAGCACAGATCGAGAGAGAGAGAGGATCGAGAGAGGGACCGAAGGAGAAGAGCGGAGAATCAGTTTTTCAAGCCAGCCGGGAACGACCTTGCGACCAACGACCGAGGAGACGCAGACCATCGCCACCCCCAGTTGTCATCTCGCCACCAGGGCATCGACAGGCCAAGAGCTGATTTGACCCGGAACATGGTGAACCTGGAGGTAAGGGTAAAGTAGAGTGTGCGAGCGTGTGAGTGCCCTTACGTGTGTGTTGGGGGATCGAGTAGTGCGGGACTCCCCCAGGAAGCGTGGAGTGCGAGAACAAGAGAGTCCGGGGGAAAGCGTGATTGTCGCGGATTATTGCGATAGCGCCGGATTGCGCCAAGATTCGGGCCTAAAAGCCCACGTGTAAAAGTTCGCCGAAAATAAAGTGAAGTGTTCTTAAAATCATTAACTCGTTGTGGTCGTGCATGTGTTTTTCCCTCCTTCAGATTTTACAGGTCGCGCCTCGTTTCTCCTTGGGAGAGTAGTCCGATCCCGACGGACTACCGCCGGCAGGACCTCCTCAGAGACGAGTCTCCTGGGCCAAGCAGCGGACATCGTGAGCGTGGGGACAGGGGTTGTTTTTCGCGTTTCAGGATACGGCGGACTTTGGCGAGATTGTTGGCGATAGAGTCTTTGGGCGTTGTCTCGGGACCGCCCTGGCTGCGACACTCTATAGTGTCTTAGAGCGCGAAAGTGCAACGTCACAAACTGAAACAATTTTAATTCTTGTTATTAGAGAAAAAATTTTCAGAACTATCAACAGCCAAGAGACAATCATTCACCACGTTATTTAAACTCTCAGGTGGCTCACCCTTAAGGTTGTGTGGAGATGAGCCCCCAGCGTTTCAATCTGAACGAAACACCGAGTATTACAGGTGATAAATATTGCAACAGAATTAAAACCGTCCACATTGGTATATGTCACGAACTTGGTGTAAATGACTAGCCTATAAGCGTAAGGTTCTCAGTCCTAGAAGAAAAAAATCGTATTATCACAGTTATACTTGATAACGGTGCCAGAACAAACTTGATTGAATGAGACGAGTTGAACCCATGTTTACGCGTAGAGACTTGCAAAATTTCACTGGAATATAATCTCATTGGAATTACACCCTACCCAGTTCAAACTTAAGAAACAACTGAACAAAGAAAACATACTATTTTCGTTGCAATCTCTAACCATATGCCCATTCAATATGGCAATCCATTGGGCCAAAACTTTTGTAAGGCATGACAAGCCACATTATTATATTATGATGATGCTATAGTATAAGATGATGACGTAACGAACCCTACTTCTTTTTCAAAAACTCTAAAAGAAATAGAGAAATTGAAAAGGGTTAAAAAGAATATAAAGCAGTTAAACTAATGAAAAAAAGCGCAGGGAAATTTAGTTTTAGTTACTACCCTCAATACTAAGAAAGTAATGGAGTGTACTAGGGATTAAATTGCCCAACAAAAACTTTATGACGATAACATTGTTAGTGAGTGACACAATTCAAATATACCAAAATACTTAATATTTGAAGAAATAAAAGCTGATATGCGTTTTAAAGATAAATATGACAGATCAATTTTAGCAGAGTGTAGTAATAATTTTATAAAGCCTACTGATAATAAAACGGACGAAAGTGGTATATTCAGTAAAAGTAACGAATTTAACGGCTAAGTTACACTCTAACGCCATGCCATTAAACAGAGAAAAAATGTGGCTAGTGTAAAACAACATCAACCAAGTATACGATTAACTCTTAAACATGTCAAATAGTCAGAATTAATTCAACTAATACTAATTTAACTAAAAGATACTTACTACGAGTTGACTTAGGACGTAATGACGTATGTTTTGTAAAAAAAATAGTGAGAAATTAGAACGGTCAAAGTAATGTTATGACAATGAACACTAATGATAATAATGTAATAATTGAAATAAATACATGAGAATTCTTACCCTCCAAACACATTGCATCTGAATTTGATTCCGATAATAGTAGCAAATATAAGAGACCAGTTATCAAAAACAAACAAGATAGAATAAAATACCTAAAAGGACTTGTGTGTACTGGTCACTTAAACCTGCAAGAACGGGACTAAATTTATCGATTGATTTCAAAAATTTTAAAAATCTTTTTATTACCAAAATAACCTTAACTCTGTACTAACTTTGTTGCACATGAAATCCCGACGAAAACTAACATCTTTTTTTTTTTTTACCGAGTTACTGGCCTAGTCGCAGGAGCCACCCACTCATCACCTATGTGTGAGGGTGTATTGCCACACCCATTTCCAAACCTTTTTATTCATATCCTAACTTAATCCATGGGCACAGTGTGAGTATCTCTGGTAAAACACACCTTGCCAGTTAAGCTGGCACTCTCTGCACCAATGGTGCATCGGGTCCACTCGCTACTATGTTGCCTTTTCCTGTGGAAGACTCCATTATTCCAGGACGTCCACTCCTCGCTGGCTAAGCCAGCGCTCTCTACTAAAGTATCGGATCCAGGCTAATTAGCATCGCCGGAAAAGCCCCATGTTTCAGGGACTACTCCTTGCTGGTAAGACCGGCGATTCCTGCCCGATGCCTGGCATCGGGTCCGCTAATCCCTACCTATAGCCCTAATACTATTTCGCATTTACTTAGGCCCGAAAACTTGTGGGACGAGAAAAAGACCCTGGAATTACTCTAAGGGAAAATTCCACGGAAAAACCTGCCCCGAAACAGCCAGGGTTACATAGGAACTTTTCCCGATGAAAACAGTTTTTGAAAAAGTCTGCATTCACCGGGATTCAAACCCATGACCCCTAGAACTGCGTTGTATCAGTAAAAAGTACACTTACCACTGAGCCAACGCCACTCTCTAATAACATCGCTATTAACACTGAACCATATCGTCGCCAACCCGTACATAGAAAAGTTTTAAAAGAGCACGTAGCAAAAAAACGCAAAGATTTAATAACTAAGCCCTCGTCATCCCCCCATAATTTAGTTTTCTGGGTTGTTCCAAAAAAATCTTATAGCCATGGACATCCATGATAGGGGGGGGGGGGGTAATCGATTTCCGAGAACTTGATAAAAAGACTATTAGTGATGCATATCCATTGCCTAATATTGCAGATATTATAAGCCAGTTGGGATGATTCGTATATTTTTCAGGTTTTGATTTAGCAAATGAATTTGAACAAATTTTTATGACTAAACACGATACGTATAAGACAGCAATTACGATACCCCATAGACCAACACATACGAAAGCCCGAAGACTTGAAAAATGCAACTGCAACATTCCAACTACTATTAGATCTGATATTAAGAGATTTATTAAATTTTGGAATGTTAGTGTATTAAGATAATAATATTATTTACGAAAATGATCTAGTAGACCATAATCGTAAAGTTAGGTTATTTTTCAACTGGCTAAGATCAGTGGATAAAGTACTAAAGTCAGATATAGTTGAATTTTTGCAAAAAAAAGTAATATGTCTTAGGCATATAATAAGTCAACAAGAAATTGAACTAGATCCTAAAAAGATACCACCTGTTAGAAAATTTTCTTAACCAAAAACTATGAAAAAAATTAGACAGTTTTCAAGGCGAGCAGAATACTATAGACGTTTTACTTAAAATTTTTTTAAAATATTTAAGCCATTATCAGATTTAATAGGAAAAACAGAAAAATTTGGGTGGACAGAAGAGCAAGAAAAGAGTTTTTAAATACCAAGAGACCAACTATGTCGAAAGCCTATTTTACAATTTTCCGACTTTAGTAAGTTATTTAAGGTAATAACAGATGCATCTGACCACGTTATTGAAGCAGCATTGAGTCAAAGAAAAAATGAGTTTGACAATCTATTTTCATTCTTATTTATGAGAAAAAAAATCCTTTCTTGTAGCTGATCGTAAGGCATTGAATAAGATGCATACAAGAAACAACTCAGAGCAGCGTGTAACGTGCTAAATGTTTAAATTCACTAACTATGGATAATCTTTCAAAAACAAGCCAACAAAATTTGATTCCGATGCTGATGCATTATCTAGAAACCTAGTAGGAGCATGTCTGTATGTGGAACACAATATAAATAATGGATTACCATTGTTAAGAATTATGATCATAGGTCAGAAAAAAAAGAGAAAAAGAGGAAAACAGAGTTACAAAGTCAGAGAAAAGGAATAGTAAGAGCATCCAATTTAAGGACTATCAAACCTAAAGAATTTCCAAAAAGCTTAAAGAAGACAGTGGAAGTAACAAAACCTAGAAGCACGACGAAATCAGATACAAACGTACCTAAATTGGCCAGAGGCTCAGGACAAACCTTTGGTTTAAAAACAATCAAGGAACTGGAAAAGTTAAATCATAGTGTGATTGTTTAAGGGACTTTTCCGTGTAACATGAGTGTACATGCAGCAACCAAGTTTACACCCAATAAACTAATATTTGTAAAAGTAGCATGGTTGCCCTTGAAGATACAGAAAGACGAAAGGTTACGAACCAATCCATTATACTCACAAAATCTTATAAATCGACTTCAAGAAATGAAAATTGTGGCTGAAAATTAACAAATAAAAATGAAAATACAAGTAAAAACAAAATAATGTTACAACAGTATAAAAACATACAGATAAATTAAAACTAGTCCACCATAATAATATCCTTCTAAGAATTATCATCTACATGTCTTCCAGAAAAAAAACAGTAATTCAGACGATATTGGTTATCTTCATGACAATAGTGCTTGAAGGTTGCGTAGATGTAACCCAATGTAATCATGGTAACTATAACATAGAATCACTGGAAATAAACCTTGGCATCCACGATGAACAAATCGGTATTTCTAATTGTATTTACCATATGGAAATAAAACTTTCAAATTTAAAGATAATACAATTTATAAATATTAAAACTACACTATTAAACATACAAATGCTGTGGGAACCTACGTGAAAGATAACATGGTTTCACCTACCAGCATACAAATAAAAAGACTGACACCTTTTAGAGAAACTGAAAGCATTGCTCAAGGACTTTTCGGCCTAATCACAGAAGACGATGAAGACGTCATAAACACTATGATCAACAATTTTCATGCTGATTTAAAGGAATATATCGAACTGTATAAACAAAATAGCCACATTTTTGCAGCTGCATTCAAAAAACTATACAACACTAAAAAACGCCATGAGCATATTCTAAAACAAGTTGCTAATATATTGACTTCAGGACAAGATTTTACCTTTAACAGATATCTAATACGTTTATCAACTTACCTTAGAAGTACTAAGGCAACCTTAGATAATTTTATTCGTTCCCATGAAGAACTGATTGACATCTTGCATGATTTACTAAGAGGTCAAGCATATTCAAAGCTTTTTTCTCCAAATATATTAAGAATCGTGGCCCAGGATCTTAAAAATCTAGCAGGAAATCTAGAACTTGTAGCACTAATAGAAAAATTTGTGCTGGTTAAATAAGCAATTTAAGCAAATTAGATTTTGTGCATCAAGAAAATGAGACTATAGAACTATCAGATTTGCCACTCATAGGTCAAACTTCTTATAACATTTATTGACTACATCCAGTCATGATACCTTAACTTGGATAAAATGGATCTACCTACATAAAACCTTACTTAGGAGTAGCAGAAGACCATAATTCGTATTTACGATTACATATTGTAACACTTAACTAATGTAATAAAATAGTATATTGTTATATATGCTCTGGAACGAAACCGTTGAGAAACCCTGTTCTATAAACGAATATAAGATTCTTATGGTATTACCACCTGGAACAAAAGTATTTCAATACTGCAAAGTTATATGTATACTAAAAACAGAAAACCAAAGTATTCACTTACCAGTTGACAATTCATAGTTATTTTTGACACCTTATAAAAAGCAATTGAGCATTATCTACCTTAGGTAAACGGACAAGAAAGAGTAAGGGGTATAGATCTTTTACGAATAAATAAGGGGTGGAAAAAACACAAAGACTAACCTTAACAAGTAAACATAAGTCAGATACAATGAACCTATCAAGTAAAAGTTAACTTAAACCTTACTGTATTACATAAACATTTGAAGAACAGCAATGTCCTTTATAACACTATAAAGTTAATTCGAAAACTAGAATTTCATAAGCAATCATGGGCAAAAAAAAATTAAATGAATAAAATATAATAAATCAAATGAGAAAAAAAAGCCTGAAAGCTGGAGAAGAAACAAACTTCTTTAATTTTAAGACGTAATATCATTGAAGCAGTCATAATTATAATTGTAATAGTAATACTCATCAGCAAAGAAAAAAGCTGTTTTACAAAGACTATGAAACGTAGTGTCTTGGAAAAATTTACAAAATGCACCATGAATCTACTGAATGCAGAGCCCGAGTAATTATAAAATAAGAACCAAAAGAACATGAACTTACTGATCCTTATATCAAAATTAAAAAAAATTAAAAAGTACCTAAATCATCCAAAACTAAACCTATGATAAAGACATGGAGTTTGATACTCCCACGCCATACACCCTAAAAATAAGAAATGGACTCATAAATCAATAGTAATTTAATTCTATTTTTCTTACAGGTTATATAAGAAACGCTGACTATAAAATAACAATAAAGACTAGAGTCAATGTTAATCATCCTTTACATAAAGTTAATAAGCAATAAGAGAATGAAGGAAATATCAAGGAAGTGCTCATTCTTCCAGATTTCCACAGTTTTACACGTCGAACTATATCTGCCATTTATAATAGTATTCTTATATTATAATACTTTATATTATTTATAATAAAAAGTAAAAATGATATACCAAACATCGATCCAAAAAGACTTATGTGTCTTCTACCGTATGATATAGGAGAAACAAAAAGAGATAGAGATTTCTTTAACAATTTTTCTTAGCTTGGTACCCTACAATACTGTTGTGCTGTTAGGAATCAGTGGAGAAAATTATTCTGAGGATATATTAAATGCATGAATCCTGAAACTACTATTCTAGTATTGCAGAACGATGAATTCAAGTATCACATGAGATACGCTGATCCAACTAAAAGGAGCATAAAATACAAAACTAATATAAAATTGATTCACCCTTTATGTCAAAAATTAGTTAAGTTAATGATATGTTAAAGATATGTCATGACACGTAGAAGACAACGATGTACACAAACTTTAAAAACAAAGCTAACCTTTGCCAAAATCATAGATTTAGGAGATAAAATCAACAGTAGCAGAAACTAAACCCAATCATTTAACCTTACCATTTAATTTGAGATCAAAATGCATGTTGTAATTTGTTACACTTGCAAGTTACTCTATTGCAAAATTTTTTTTTCTCATAGTAAGCATTGGCATCTATTAATGCTATTTATTTTATTGTATTATGAATCGGCAAATATTTTGACATAGCATAATTAGTAATGATTGTATTCCTTTATGCATTCCCTACCCATAATTCAACTGTTTCGTTAGCATAATCTTATTTTTATATGGACATTCCACGTATAACCTAAAAATCATTACAATTATTAACAGCATGAAATATACTACGAAAGAACTTATACATATAGAGTATTATTCAATAATCATTATAATACTCATCATACTAACACTTACAGATAACATAAAATGGACAAGATAATAAGCACCATTGCCAGTGAACGCTCACTGAGCTTTATGATAAAGGACCCTATAAACAAACAAGAATCAAAACAGTTGCTAAAACGATATGGTGCGGTTCAAGCCTCAAAAAACTAGCCTTGTGTTGCTTTATACACAAGCTATCAGAACATGTAATACACACATTATCAGAAGCTGCTGATGCAGCTACATTATTGACGACGGTTCTCTAATTGATACTGATTAATACCACAAAAGAGGAGACCTCAATATAGGTACCTCCTAAAGCATTTGCGAATGAAATACCTTGCAATGTCCCTATGACAGAACAAACTTTAATCAAGTGGCAGCCACTTTAGCTAGACCATTACAGACTAGATTAGATAAAAATATCGCGACCAATGCATCTGACGAAGATAAAAAAATACCAATTCTCCACTTTGTACAAATAAAACGTACAAGTAGGAACACTTATGTCTCCATAAAGAAACCTTGTAATACTGAATATCTGACAGAGTTTTCTAAATATCTATAGGGCTTACAAGATATTTATTTTTTCAACAAACTTGAAGATGGGGGAAACATTGTATCTATTCATATCAAATATGGTGTGGAATATGAAGCTGAGGCGATGCAAAAGATAGTTATACGTTGAATTACAACCCAACAAAAGAAGCCTAACGCCAATGCTAACACAACAACAACTACAGCTACATTTAATATTTCACTAGTTGTAGACACTCCAAGCAATACGACTGAAAAATGTCTACTAAGGCTGACAATAAAAGTACCAGTCATAATTACGACTGACGAGTAGACCAAATATCTGAAGACTTCCAGCCCATTTAATGATATTAGTTATATAAACTCCAAGCCACGAGAGATAATTAAAAAAGATTAATCATGGCATTTGTCACGTATTGCACCAAAGGAGCAAACATCAGGCCATTTAACGAACTTCAAAATTATGGAGTTCAGTATACCCACGATGAACAAACATGCAACCAAGAACAAATCACAACAATACACACGCCATGCGGAAATCATGTATATAATTGCGATGTACTATTTCATGGTATATTGCGAACAAATCATTTTAAAATATAGATAAAATGCAAAATTTGAAACAAGAATGTCAGCCTCATCAAATATGAGTGGCCTTATGACTAGTGTTGAAGAACGGAGCACAACACTAATCTTGAACGTTAACGTGAACTAACGTTGAGAAAAAGTTAAATGACTCTGTAGCATTGATAGACAGTAAAATGAAGAGAATGAATAGCGAGAAAACGTGTATCTTTAGAGTAGATGGCCAATTGGTTTTAGCCGCGAAGAAGACTCTCTAGGAGCCACAGAGTAAGAGTAAGGATAAATGGTCAGAGACACTATCAGAGGATAAGCGAAGGTAAGTGGCTACTGACGTTCAAGATGCGGCTGAATCATCTTGGAAAAGCTTTGACAGGCTGAAGGAGAAAAGGGTGAATTAAGCGTTGAAGTTGAATGAAGGCACAGCGAAAGAAAAATCAACTGGTGAAAAAATTCAACATGAGTGAAAGGTTAAAGGTGTGGTCTCCAGATATAAATCATGATATTGGAAAAATGAGGAGAACGTTAGTTAAATGGAAAGATAACAAGCCTATATGGTAGTCCCGGAAAAGAGAGTAAAAGTGAAAAATTAGCAAGACAAATGAGTCGGTTTGTTACACCAAGAAGGTATTAGGTCCAGACAAAGATTTCGACGTTTTAGCAGACGATCTTAAGAGGAAACAATATTCAAAGTCAGATAAGACTCGTTTTAATAAAAAAGTCTACAAACTGAACTTCGAAAACGTTAGGACGGCAATGGATTGGGAAATCAAGTGACAAAAGAACGGAAAGAGAGTCTCGACTTCTAGAACTGAGGGTGAACCATGGTTAATTGATATAGAAGACCCTTAGGATTTCTTTGACAAGTTTCTAGGAGATAAAAATAAAGAAATTTCTGGGAAACGTTAGTTGAGTGGGGCTGTACCAAAAGTAAAAGAAGTGCCAGACACCTATAGGTTAGGAGCATCTTGTATGTTTCAGTTAAAAAGTATACAAAATTCAAGAGGAAAGGTAACAAAGAGAGAAGGGCATATTAAAGAGGACTTGTGTAAGAATATTCTGAGTGCAGATAGTAAGAATTGACCGTATCTTTTGGTATCGTTAAGAGAGCAAAAGTACAGTGCACTCATAAATACTGGAGCTCAGCCTTTGATTATCGGACCCAAGTTAGCGGAACAATTCAGTGACCTGTTAGAGCTAACTAACGCGCTAGCTGTTAAGGTCAACCATACTTCGTCAAAAGTATTAGTCACTTCAGAAACCAGTTGTGACATCAATGGCTGCAAGAGAGGGATACCAGTTAGAGCTATTAAAGAGATGAATCAAGATACAGTGTTTGAGAGAGATTTTCGAAAGACGTTTGATGTAGATCTACGATAAAGTCGGGGGTTATTTCAAGTCGTTAAAAAAGAGCGGTATTCATAAAGTGGTATAGAAAATTCGTCAAAAGGTACGTTATTTGATAGAAGCGCTAGAAGTAAAAATACATCTATGAATCAGGAATGGACTAGCTTCACAAAGCCAAGTCACCGATAGTCTAGGTTTCAAGTAAAGCCTGGGGGAAATTAATTGGGATAAGAGTGCATGTGTTTAGTACATTTAGCATATCCTAGAGAAATCTTGCTGGCTTCATTTTGTTTTGTTCTGTAGGTAAGGTTGAGTCCACTTATATCCATGGAAAAGAAAATGGTGACGAGGATGAGATTATAGCCAGTTAGAGGAGAGAAAGAAAAGATTGAGAGAGAAAGAAAAGATCAAGAGAAAAAGAAGTAGAGTAAATAGAGGAGAGGATTTTGGAGAGACAGTATGTCTCAGTAAAGTAGTAAAGAACTAAGTGATTTTGAGAACACGAGAGCTGAAAGAAGTCAGAGACGAAGAAGTAATTTTTATTTTCAGAAAATGAAAACAGTAAAGGGAGAGAAAAATATTAAATAGGGTAAGCCCTGTGCCAAACTGGTTCTTATTTTTTTCAGGAAACCAAGGGATCCATAGTACGAGTTACGAGGAACCATCACTGAAGAGACACTGAATGTCTACCCTCGGAGGGGACTTTGTGACATGGTAGCTAAAGCAAGGCTTTTTTACGTCACTTTATACCTTTATTTTTGGGCAAGTTATCGGTGGCAACGGAGTTTACACAATAATGTACATATTTGGTATACAGATTAATTCTTGACACATTAATTAATGTGTGTTTTTACATATTAGACACATGAATTCACCAAAAACACTCAGTGCCACAGACTACAAACCAAGAGGAGCAAGAAGGACTGAGGGCAAAGAAGCAAGTTGAATAAGTATGAGGAATGGTTAAGTAAATATATGTGTAAGAAAAAGAAGGAAGATGCATAAGCTCGCGACGCGTCAGAAACAAATCAAGGGCCAGTTCATTGCGTCGAGAACTTAATTTTTAAAACCTTCTTTACTGGTTTTTAGGAGTGTTGGAGGTTGTGAGATGCAAAGGAAGGGGCACACGCACCTATGCAGACTAACTGCATAGCACAGTCAGTATAGTACGATGCATTAGTAAGAGCGAAGCACAGAGAACAGAGTCAAGAACAATAGGGAAGGTGACAAGTGATAGAGGAGATAATAGTTAAGACGAAAACTAGAGGAGGAGAAAATCCAGCAAAATGAGAAAACAGCTGCCGTGAAGAAGATTACCAAAAGCTAGCGGTGTGACATAGCCACCGCAGAAACTAGAACAAGCCTCAAGTAGTGTAGCGTAATCGTGACAATATTGTAAAGGTACTGGGCACAGTATCCTAGAATCAGGCATGGGAATAGAGGTATCTGGGTGATCCGACCAAGCGAGTGTGTAAGTCCATGGGGGTGACTTGGTAAATGTTAGAAATGCATGAGTATGAGCAAGATTTTTCAGGTAAGAGACGAACACAAGGACGGTAACCGTTGCGAGATGGGCATGACATGGTGCGTCTAGGTGTATGCGTGTGTATGTAAGGCAGGTGCGGGCCTACAACAGCCGAGCCAAGAAGAAGTTCAAAAGCGAGGACGACAAGAACACATGCATCAAGTGGCATACTGATCTTAGAGACACCGTATATTAATGCTTATATTTATAAAGAAAAGAGAAGAAGAAAAAATGTGCAGTATTCAAGAGTTTGTAGAGAACGAATAAAAAGCTTGAGCACGCTCTGAAATTTACGTCAGTGATTGTGTTTATTTGTTAATAGTACCTTCTTTTTCCCCGTTTTAATTTCCTTCTAGAACTGTTTGGCACTCCCAAGCCAGTCACTTGTGGTATACCTTCTGGAGGAGAGAAGTTCGGTGTGTAGGGACTAGGTAAGTGACGTACGAAAAAATTTCGTGACTTGATGTGGCTGTCTGTTAAGAGGCTGAAAAATTTTTATCACAAAACAGGGACTAAAAAAAAAAATTAAGGTAAAGGTAACAAAATACGTACATTTTACAAACATAACATCTTCACTCTCGTCTTTTCTATAAACTGGTGAAATGTTCGACAGTCTGCTAGTTTCGCAGCCCGCCCGGAAGCGTGAAACCTAAATTCATTAACATCCAGTTTTTATCACATAACACAGTTAAATAATTACAAGTATTTATTAAACGGTTAATGTATAAAAAAAAAAACTAAATCAAAAGAGCTTTGCACTTATTTTGTATTTTCTTTTCATTGCCTTGTTTTTCTTTCTTGCCCCTGCACATATAATTTTCAATCAGTAGTGGCTTAAAAAGTGTTGTTATTGTAAATGCTGACTAATCCACCAGGGCGTTTAAGCAAGCCCAATGCAAATTGCAGAGCATAAACTGCAGAGTTTATTCAGTAATGCTTATTTATATGAATCAGTGTTTCAAACTTTACGGATTCTCATCGTTAAGCTTGGTTTATTTAAGCAGGTATCTTGTTCAGAAACTGAGATGTCACAGTCTCTATTATTATAGTTGACTACGTTTGCTAAAAAGCTTGATGCTAAGGCTATAATAACCATCTTAGACTCGTTAAACATTACTTTATGACTGGCAAATATTCACAAGCAGGCTAAACAACGTATGATGTCTACTTTCGGTGTCTCATCGAGGGAGCACCTCCATCAGCTTTTGCATAGTCAGAATTCGCTTAAAAGCAAACCATTAATGATTCAGAACCGTATATGTACTTTAAGACAGGGTGTAAGAATATTTCTCAGGGTAGTTTTCCTGAAGCAAATGTCTTTTGGCTATCGTGCAGCTCTTGCCACTCATTATACAGCTTACTTTATCAGCTTAGCAGGGGTAGTGGACAGATGCTGTGACTCTTTTTTATCCAAAAATGTTGACGTCTTGGCTGTCAAATTTTCAAATCAGGCTGCACCCTTATCTCATGATTCAGTAACTTAGCTTTGATTTTTTTACTTTAAAAAGAGATCTTTTAGAGCTCTATAAAAGCTTATCAACGATGTATCCACTTAAAAACAAAGTGTCAAGCGTATCATAGGTGTAGGTGCACTGAACCGTTTCCGTTTTAGGTCATGCAGTCGTAAGAACCACACTCATAATAGGAATAACGGAAATAACCTAGCCATTTTCTACTGACTTAGTTGTATTTTCAATGTAAAAGTGTCAAGCAAAGTTTTCTTTAGGACCAAACACTTTAACATTCATAAAATCTTTTTTTCTCATCGACACAGTAGGAGACATTTATCTGCTGCTTAAGTCCAATCATCTAGTCTGACTTACTAATTCTCAATTGTTCTAAGCTAATCATTCCTTGATATACGCTCACAGTAAAGTAGACCTGGGGCCTAGTCTATGGCAGACTTCCTGCATTTTACTGATCTAACTTTTTCCCTGAATTCCATCAGCAGTGTAGTAATTCTATTTTTTCGCACATGGCATGTAATGTTTACATAATACGGATTTTTTTTTAGTACTGTTTGTAGCTGCGCACTTACAAATGGATTCAATATGTTTTTAGTGATCCGTTAGCCATGAAAAAAGCGTTACACGGGACTGTAAGCTTTAGTTTAAACGAGAAGTTAGCTTACATAAAAGTAAAGGTGTTTAAAATATTCGTTTTGATATTTTTCTGTGCAGAGCTTTTTCGTTTTGAATTCCTTTTTCTTTTCATATAAGCTAATAAATAATTAATCGTAATAATTTAATTGTATCATATAATAAGAACTAGATGTTAATGAATTTTTATCTCACGCTCCCTGGCTGGCCACGAGACTAGCAGACTGTTTTACTTTTCACTAGTGTATAAAAAAAGAGGAAAAGAAAGTGTTGTGTTCATAGAATATACATATTTTGAGACCTTTATCTCTGTTTTCTTCTTTTTAGTTTCTGTGGAACTTTCTCAAAAGAAGAAAAAATATTTTTAGGTTAATTAAAATAGTCACATACATTTTTTTATCATACATTTAAACTTTTAAATTATAGTAATTAAAAAAAATTTTGCGTATAAAACAAAATTTACGGCTCGCTGAAAAAGGTGTTTAAACCAACACTCTACACGTAATAGAAATAAGATAATGGATGTATTTAGGTATTTGATAAAAAAACTTTTGGCGATGATTCTTCTCCAATTGATGATGGTCATGACAATGTGGCAGATAATTGTTCTTTATCAATAAGAATTACGTATTATGACAATATCAAAGACTATAATCTAGTTCAAAATATATTTGCTGTAATGTCAAGTTATATAATTGACACACATCTCATGTTTAGTAATTTTTAAGCACTCATCTCATGTTTGAAAAACTTTATTCTTATCGTAGGTTCCATTACCCATTTATACCCCCTGCTGTGTTTTTATAATCTAGTCTGAGAAATTTTGTTTCTTTATTTTATAATTTTTTTCGACACACATTTCATGTTTAATTATTTTTCGGCACTCATCTCATGTTTGAAAAACTTTGTTCTTACCGTGGGTCCCATGACCCATTTATACCCCTGGTTTGTTTCTTTTAATTTTTTTCATTTTTTTTGAATTTCCTTCATTTCAGTTTTTTTTCTTAGGCAAGCAAGCATTGGTGATTAGAAGTCCGACTGTTTTCAAGTATTACTTATTTATATCATGTGCCCTTAGGCGAGCAAGCATGGGTGATTTAAGACACGACTATATTTAGTATGACTTATTGATAAATTTTTTTCTTAGGTGAACTAGCATCAGCGATTACAAATCCAACAAACCTCTAGTATTATGAATTAAGAAATTTTTTCCCAGGCTAACAAGCATCGGTGATTAGAAATCTTATTCCGTTTTAGTATCACAATTAATAAATTGTNATTGATACAGAATGCGTAATCAAAAAAAGCTGTGATGACTAACATTGTAATTGCCAACTGTACTATTGCCGTGTACCAACATGCAAGTACTACCCAACCCACGAATCTTTTTAAGAATGTTTTGCATGGCACTCCCTTTTACATACGCTAATTGAACTTAAAGCAGATAGAGAAGTCAGAGTGCATCGTAAAATGTATGAGAAGCTGTTTAAGTATAGTTTGCTTGGAATGTCGTTCAAATACGTTAAAGAATTATGTTATTTTAATGAGTTGAGCGTCATATGGAAACTTTAAAAACCTGCTAAAAATTTATACTTTGACGATGAGTTAACCACTCTACCATATAATAAACTATTGAATGCGCATGTTTTTTTAAACATTAAAACATTAGGACTTTTCCATAAAGTCAACACGAATCATATTATAAAAATTAAGTTTTATGAAGTTCGACGTTTGAATAGAGAGCACCGTGACAATGGTGTAATCGATTAATGTCCCAACGGTAATTTATTTTAAAAAACGTATTATAACCCATGAATTACCGTCAGTAAACATAGACGGGGACTAAGATTGTTAGAAAATAAGCTCTAAAAATATTTGTTTTGATATATATGCAAAAATTACTTGGGAGAACTAATTAAATACTTCAATTTGTTCGTTAAAAATTTCTTACCATCTATTTAAAGATCATCAAAATGTTAATCTTTTGAAAAAGTTTGTAGATTTTCTGAAAGTGTACGCATTTCAGCTCTACGTCTGACTTTGCAAGGCTAATCGTATCACTGATTATTTCACACACTGATGAAACTAAAAAAAAAAAATATAGATACCCGTCTCTAGACAATTATTTTAAAAAAAGGACAGTATGCAAACAGGTTCAAAATTGTTATTTCATAAAAAAACTTATTAGGCAATTAATGACTTCAAGTATAATATCAATTATCATGATTCTGAAAAATATTACGATAATATTCCAGAATTAAGAAATATAACGATTGCTAAAACTGTAAATTTTATATATCAAAATACGATAACAGGTATTTTTGTAATAGATCTGCAAGATTGTGACTGCGAAAAAAAGTGGTGTACATCTGTCGGTATTTTTTTAAAAATAACAAAGACAAAATACATTGTAATTACGATTTTTTTAATTTACAAATAAAGTTTAGTTCCAAGATAAAAGTAAAATTTTTTGTTTTTCACTATTTTTATATTATCTTACAGAATTTAGATACTAAACGTATTTTATATTAACGCTGCGAAAGAAGAAACATCGACGATAGTTGAAGTTTTGAAAGTTGAGACACTTGCTTTTTTTAACTCTTTTACTCATAGCATGATCATTTTTGTGGCATTTTTTAAAGAGCTTGTTACGGTTAAAGAAAGAGAGTTCACAAAAAAAGTTAGAGAGAGGAATAGAGATAGAGGGGAGGGGTGACAGAGAGAGAGAAAAAGAAGAGAAGAACTGTCATAAAAAAGTTTGCGTATACTCTTTTCTAACACAGTTAATCTTATGCTTATATTATTGATGATTTTCTGAAACACATAGAGGAGATATTATAAAAAGATATTATAAATGCATGTTGCAATTTATTTTTCACTTAGTATTACATGATGTTGACAAGTAGTGAAAAAAAAAAGGGTTCTTTAGAAGAGAAGACTCCTCTTCTTAATGGGAAAAACAAAGAGAGTAAAAAAATCGCTATTTCCGTCGGTAAAAAAATTGACTACCGTTGGATTCTCCAGTTACCAAAGATCTGGTTCAGAAAATTAATATTACGAGAGAGTGTTATAGCTCCTTATCGTGGATTTTGTTATAGATATCCAAGATCTTTACGACTCTGATAGAAATTTTATACCAACAGAAGTTGTAGTGATATCGATACTAGTAAATGTCATAGGTCATTAGTGAATTTATCTACTAACGATTTATCTTATGATGTAAGAAAGTGTAAAAACCACCACACACTAGAAGTTTACGGTAAAGAGTGGTTCGATGAAGATATCACAATAAATTATTTAAAATATTGTCTTATTACGCTTACTAAGAAACTCTAGGAAATTCACATGTATGGGAATGATGCGGTTTTTAACTGTTTTTCAGAGAAACAGCACCTTTGAAATTATTTTGAACATACCTGCACAAACAGTGAATTGATTTTCTGTTTTTATTTTTATACAATCCAGCTCTCTGTTCTGTTCTCTGTTAAGATAAGTGAGACTTTCGAAAACTGCAATGTACCTCCTTTCGAGTGGAGCTTTACGAGTCTCGTATACATGACGAGGATCTTGTTTACAACGCCCGTTATCCAATGTTGCTGACTCCATAGTTGAAGGAAATCTTAGTGGCTTTTTATTTGATCTGTTAATTTATTCCAGATGCATAAATTTACTCGTAGTGTATTTTGGTAGGTTAATATTCTTATACTCGTCTTCAGGAAATATACTTGTACGGAATCTCAACTCACTGAAAGTTTCTTGCTTGCAGTTAATCATACAGTATCCATGACCTTTGAATGTTGCGTCTTGATGTGCCACCTGCAAAAATTTTGGATCTTCAGGATATATCTGTCTCATAGAATGTTGCATTCGCGCATGATCGCAACTCGCGAATAAGTTGAGTCGTGAAAAACATTTTGTGTTATAAACATTACACTAATATTTTTGTGGTAGCTCCTTTATGTAAAAAGATCTACAACATTATGTTTCGACAACTAACGCATCAGATCGTTAATAATTACGAGTTCCTTAAGATTAGCATTGTTTTAATAATCCGAAGGTTTTGGCAACCCCTCACGAAATTAAGTTTGCTGTCCATTTAAAAAGAAATTTTCACTTTTATAACCATCCTACTACTCTGCATAAGAAAGGTGAAACGTAGCGTTTGCTGTTTTCTCTAAATAATTGAAAAATCTTTCAACGAAAACCGTTTTTTCGCAACCAGTTGGACCGAAAATCATGCTGGCCCTTGGTCGTTGTCAGTGGGTATCCATTGTGGCAATATTTTCCTTACTGTTTATACTTTGAGAAGCTTGTGAGTTCAATACTTTTGCAAAAAGCATGCCAACTAGATAGTGGTGGCTACGACGCTGCTGTGTTGTAGCTAATACTTATACGTGTATGAGTACTCCTAAATACGGGTATCATTGTACGCATGGATTAGCTTGCTGTGTGAGCATCAGCTAATTCGTTTTAGTGCCCACGTCAAGCATTACCCTCTTTTGTTCTCAGCTTATCCATAGGGCTAATAGAAGAAAACTGCAGCAAAAACCAATATCTATCTTGGTTACTAACGACGCATATAATTAATTAGCATATTTTTATTACTTACAAGAAAAATGTAGTACGTTATTTAAAGTTTTAAAGATGCAACTCTTGAATAGCTCAGTTGCTAAATGATTTTATTAGTATGAAATGTTTATTTAAATCGAACTCTTCAGGACTTGCACATATTTTTTTTCAATTTTTTTTTCATATATCTTACTATTCCTACTATTTGTCAGTATGAAATTAAAAAAAACAAAAGTTCGGAAGGGTACCACTTCGAAAAAAGCAAAAAAATAAGTTAAAAAGTCTAATTTTTTAGTCACTTTTTTTTCAAAAACGTACAGTAAAAAAAATTTTTTCGTTTTTTTTTTTTACTATCACTAAGACTATTAGCAACGTCTAGATATTCAAGGAATATCGAAAATCGATTTTGAATATCAAGATTTTAAAAGGCGTTATAATGCATCACTGTCCTGCAATAATATAATAAAGTCTTAGTTATCCATTCTTGTAATATCTACCATGTGCACAGTGCACAAAATAACTGCTTGCCTTTAAAATATTTTTACCTATGCGTTAGAAAAACTAACAAACAAATTTTATTATTCTTATGCATTTTTAATTAAGTATAAATTACCAACAAATCATGAACCTTGCGGGCTAGTATCGAGCTTGCGAATTTGGCTCTATCGTCACTATACATGTGAATTTCCTAGAGTTTCTTAGTAAGCGTGATAAGACAATATTTTAAATAATTTATTGTGATATCTTCATCGAACCACTCAATACCGTAAACTTCTAGTGTGTAGTGGTTTTTATACTTTCTTACATCATAAGATAAATCGTTAGTAGATAAATTCACTAATGACCTATGACATTTACTAGTATCGATATCACTACAACTTCTGTTGGTATAAAATTTCTATCAGAGTCGTAAAGATCTTGGATATCTATAACAAAATCCACGATAAGGAGCTATAACACTCTCTCGTAATATTAATTTTCTGAACCTGATCTTTGGTAACTGGAGAATCCAACGGTAGTCAATTTTTTTACCGACAGAAATAGCAATTTTTTTAATCTCTTTGTTTTTCCCATTAAGAAGAGGAGTCTTCTCTTCTAAAGAACCCTTCTTTTTTTCACTACTTGTCAACATCATGTAATACTAAGTAAAAAATAAATTGCAACATGCATTTATAATATCTTTTTATAATATCTCCTCTATGTGTTTCAGAAAATCATCAATAATATAAGCATAAGATTAACTGTGTTAAAAAAAAGTATACGCAAACTTTTTTATGACAGTTCTTCTCTTCTTTTTCTCTCTCTCTGTCACCCCTCCCCTCTATCTCTATTCCACTCTCTAACTTTTTTTGTGAACTCTCTTTCTTTAACCGTAACAAGCTCTTTAAAAAATGCCACAAAAATGATCATGCTATGACTAAAAGAGATAAAAAAAGCAAGTGTCTCAACTTTCAAAACTTCAACTATCGTCGATGTTTCTTCTTTTACAGCGTTAATATATTTATCTTATGATGTAAGAAAGTGTAAAAACCACCACACACTAGAAGTTTACGGTAAAGAGTGGTTCGATGAAGATATCACAATAAATTATTTAAAATATTGTCTTATTACGCTTACTAAGAAACTCTAGGAAATTCACATGTATGGGAATGATGCGGTTTTTAACTGTTTTTCAGAGAAACAGCACCTTTGAAATTATTTTGAACATACCTGCACAAACAGTGAATTGATTTTCTGTTTTTATTTTTATACAATCCAGCTCTCTGTTCTGTTCTCTGTTAAGATAAGTGAGACTTTCGAAAACTGCAATGTACCTCCTTTCGAGTGGAGCTTTACGAGTCTCGTATACATGACGAGGATCTTGTTTACAACGCCCGTTATCCAATGTTGCTGACTCCATAGTTGAAGGAAATCTTAGTGGCTTTTTATTTGATCTGTTAATTTATTCCAGATGCATAAATTTACTCGTAGTGTATTTTGGTAGGTTAATATTCTTATACTCGTCTTCAGGAAATATACTTGTACGGAATCTCAACTCACTGAAAGTTTCTTGCTTGCAGTTAATCATACAGTATCCATGACCTTTGAATGTTGCGTCTTGATGTGCCACCTGCAAAAATTTTGGATCTTCAGGATATATCTGTCTCATAGAATGTTGCATTCGCGCATGATCGCAACTCGCGAATAAGTTGAGTCGTGAAAAACATTTTGTGTTATAAACATTACACTAATATTTTTGTGGTAGCTCCTTTATGTAAAAAGATCTACAACATTATGTTTCGACAACTAACGCATCAGATCGTTAATAATTACGAGTTCCTTAAGATTAGCATTGTTTTAATAATCCGAAGGTTTTGGCAACCCCTCACGAAATTAAGTTTGCTGTCCATTTAAAAAGAAATTTTCACTTTTATAACCATCCTACTACTCTGCATAAGAAAGGTGAAACGTAGCGTTTGCTGTTTTCTCTAAATAATTGAAAAATCTTTCAACGAAAACCGTTTTTTCGCAACCAGTTGGACCGAAAATCATGCTGGCCCTTGGTCGTTGTCAGTGGGTATCCATTGTGGCAATATTTTCCTTACTGTTTATACTTTGAGAAGCTTGTGAGTTCAATACTTTTGCAAAAAGCATGCCAACTAGATAGTGGTGGCTACGACGCTGCTGTGTTGTAGCTAATACTTATACGTGTATGAGTACTCCTAAATACGGGTATCATTGTACGCATGGATTAGCTTGCTGTGTGAGCATCAGCTAATTCGTTTTAGTGCCCACGTCAAGCATTACCCTCTTTTGTTCTCAGCTTATCCATAGGGCTAATAGAAGAAAACTGCAGCAAAAACCAATATCTATCTTGGTTACTAACGACGCATATAATTAATTAGCATATTTTTATTACTTACAAGAAAAATGTAGTACGTTATTTAAAGTTTTAAAGATGCAACTCTTGAATAGCTCAGTTGCTAAATGATTTTATTAGTATGAAATGTTTATTTAAATCGAACTCTTCAGGACTTGCACATATTTTTTTTCAATTTTTTTTTCATATATCTTACTATTCCTACTATTTGTCAGTATGAAATTAAAAAAAACAAAAGTTCGGAAGGGTACCACTTCGAAAAAAGCAAAAAAATAAGTTAAAAAGTCTAATTTTTTAGTCACTTTTTTTTCAAAAACGTACAGTAAAAAAAATTTTTTCGTTTTTTTTTTTTACT
>NW_019384214.1:340875-359109 GCF_000648655.2 Copidosoma floridanum
CTCTTTCCTTGTACTTCGATCTATTGAAATTTTTTGTCCTATCAACATTTCTGGAATCGAATTATATTGGCGTATGTAAATTCCCGACTTTGTTAAGCGTAGATGAGAAATTTCTTCATTAATATCTTGAGATGCGAGCGAAAGTTCTTTAACAACTGAAACAATTTTTAACAAAAATTCATTCTCATCATTTATAAAGGTAATTTTTGTTATTTCATTTGCTACAGTTAGTCCCCCTAAACTTTTTAAAGCTATATTGAAAGTTGAGCTTTTTGCTCCAATTTGTTTTATTACATCGGCTCGTATTATTGTTGCTGTGGAGCCTTCGTCAAAGTAAACACTAATTTTTTTGGAAACTTTTACTCCTTTTACTATTTAAGTGACTATTCTGGCGAAAATTTTCGAATTTTACTGTGATTTTGATTTATTTATTGAATTGCCCGAACTTTGTCAAATAACTTTTTCAGTACTTGACGAAGACTGCAGGTTTGAGCTTGTAAACTTTTGTGAAACTTCTCTACCCGTTTTATCATGATCTCGATGTAAAAGTTCATAACGATTTCTGCTACACTTCTTACAATTTTTTTCTTTACATTCTCAACGAGTGTGGTCTCGTTTAAAACAATTGAAACATAAGTTTTTTGTTTTGACCAATTTCCAACGTTCGGTTAAGGAAACTTTTTTAAATTCTCTACAATCGTCTAATGTATGGTTTGTTCTTTTACAGTATGCGCATATTTTTTTCTTTGTTATCTTTTAACTTTAATTCGTTCTCAGAAATTAAAAAAATACTTTTTTCATGACGACTATTTCGATGTGTGCGTTCCGATGGTTTTGTGTTTGATTCGCAAGACATAAAAACTCCTCCTGCTAAAACAATCTCAGCTTCTTTAAAAAGAAAGTTTGATAGTCTTTCTAGCTCAGATTTTTCTTGGTCTTTAAAGGCGGCATAACGAATATTTCCACTCATCATTGAGTCTGTCAATTTCTTTATTATTTCGTATGATAATTCAGAGCTATGCAAAAATTCCATCTTTCCCGAAGATTTTATCGTTGATACGGAATTTCTCTTATGAGTTGCGACCTCAATCAAATTTTTCTTGCGTGAATCAATTTTTGGTAGTTCTTTTAGATCTTTTATTATTTTTTCTTTAATTAATCTCGAATTACCAAATCTCATTTCGTTTGAATTTCATCCAATCAAGCGGATCTTGGGAGAAGACTGGTAATGGCTTTACTGTCATTCTATTAACCAAAGTAGGTTTATTTGAAAGTAAACTAGCATCTTTAACTGTTATAAGTGTGTTTTCTATAGCTCTGGCCAATCTTTCTTTCATTTCACCGCTTGACTGAGAGGGGTTGGTTATACTGTGCCATTGATTGTTTAATTGACGCTTATTAAAACATTCGCGTGTATCAGTTTCATAATAATCCGAGATTTCTAAATATTCGTTTTCAAAATTATTCACGTCATTTTCGCTTAAAGGCGAATTAGAACTCGTTTCGAAAAAATCTTGTTCTGCTATCTCCATTGCGAGATGGTGTCGTTGACGAACTCGATTGCGAGCTGCCGCTGGTTCAGGAGGTGGTGGGGCTGCAAGCTCAACTGTCTCCACTGCTGGACTACGACACGGCGCTCGATTGCGAGCTGCTGCTAGTTCAGGAGGTGGTGGGACCGCAAGCTCAACTGCCTCCACTGCTGGAGGGCGGCCGGATGCTCGATTGCGAACCGCCGCTGCTGCAGGAGATGGCGGAACCGCCAGCTCGATGGCCTCCACTGCTGGACGGCGCCGTGATGTTCGATTGCAAGCTATCATTGCTACTGAAGGTGGCGGGGCTGTAAGCTCGGCTTCTACATTTGCCGCTTCAAGCGCACGAAATTGGTGTGCTGCCTGGAGGTTATCTCCACCTTCGGCCTCCGAATCTTCCGACCATTGCATATCCGGTGGTAAATTAAGACGATTAGGTACAGGGGCATTTTGTGGATCTATAAATCCTCTTTCTACTGGAACGTTTTGTTGAAGAAAGTGGTCGACTTTATTTTTATATTTTAAAGGTACGAATCTCAGAAACGGTCTTGCTCCAAATCTGTTTGGGTTGATAAAATAGCCATGCTTGGCGTCCGAGTCTGAAGAATGGTTTTCTCTCAAACCTAAATGTAGACGTCTTTCTGCTGGTGTGTTTAAAGACGATTCTAATCTTCTTCTCATGGTACACACAACGCGCACACATGCAAAAAAAAAGATTCCCGGCTGATGCACCAAAAATATTCTGTACGAATATTAAAATAAAAAGATATCTCTTCTCAGAAGTAAATATATTTATTTTACTATTTCTTTTACAAGACGATGTTCTCGCTCTTAAAATTCGCAGAGATTCAACAGCGTGCTTGCTATCTTTTTGGCCGATTCCCCTTTCGCTAGTAACCAAACAAACAAAAAACAAAGTACGCTCGCCCATGGTAACATATTTGGACAAAATAGAAAATCAATATTGACTATCGGTGGTAAGATGATGATATTTTTTCCTCAAAAAACTGCCTCTTGGCCAAACGCCCATAGGAAAACCGCTCGTTTTCCCATCCCATGGTCCTCCTCTTTTGTCGAACGCCTGAAATGCGCCCAGTGAGAGAGAATGGGTGTCCCCGGTCCGGTTCCTTAATCGACCGCGTGACACGGCCTAGAGGTGCTTTTCGAGGGAGAAATAAATACTAAAATTGACTAGAAATATAGGCAAGTGTTTATAAAAGGACATCGCAACAGGGCCATTTGTAGAAAAAAAAATTTTTGAGTTACGACTCAGTGTAAAATATGACTTTATATTTACATATAAGAAAAAAATAAAAAAAAAACTTTAAAAAAGTCTCATGGACGGCCATTCTTGATAAAAATCTTGCAGAATATTTTGTGTCATTCTCCAGGGTGATATTATAAGGTATTATGATAAAAAAAGCTTGGGAGATTGACCATTATGCTATTTAATATTTGTACAAAAAAATACTTAGCTATTACATTTTAGTATGTTAAGTTAGTCAGGCAATGGCCAATCACGAAAGCTATATGATTAGCAACATCAATAATCTGATACTTAACGACATTAAAGTCAACATTATCATAGGCTTTGTCTGTATGATGCAATATAAGAATGAATAAATATTTTATGGCTAGAACGACAGATCTCTAAGCTTTATCAATATAAATCCGAACAGAAAAAGGTGAACTCCGAGTAAAATGCTAGTTATAAACATTATTTTTATAAGGTTAAGTACAATTACAAAATAAGCAAGTACAAATACGAGAATTCTTTAGAAACAATCACGAAACCTTGTATACACCAATGTCCAGAGTTATGACCATGACTTTTTATTTATATGTCTACTTTTTTAAATCTAGCGTCTAAGATCTTAGACTCTTACAAATTGTTTGTAACTAACCAACTTAAACACTCCTGTACATCGATTTTTCGAGACAAAATGATACTTTTTATTTTTATGTCCACCAGTTTGAATCTGCTACTTTACGTTATTCTATTTAGTTATTTTATTTGTGTTCAGCAATCATAAAATTATTGTGAGTATATTTTTATAGAAACAAATTCTTTCACCTCTTGCACATTGTATTTAACATTATTGGTATTTTCTAACTGTAGCACCTTGCTTACCTAAGTAATTCATTTAAAGCCCCGTAAAAATCTTTTAAAGTAAAGTAACTCAAGCTTCATTATCAGCTAAACTAGTACTATTTATTGAAAAATATTGGTGACATACTATTGGACATAGTTCTCAAGCTTTCGTCGTTTGGCATGCTGCGAATACATTTACTTATTTTGACTATTTTCAACGTATCTACGTATTAGATTTTTTTTTAGTACGTTTTACTCTACATACATTGAGGTCTTATCACATAAATGAAATCTTAGTTTCTATTAGCATTTTAGTAAAGAAATCTCTGGAAAAGTATCTTACTGCTGCAGCTTTTTTAGCGAATAATGGTGAAAAGTCAAAGCAGCGTTATGTTCGTTCCATTTCAAGCAGTCCAAAGTTGAGTTTCAGTCCATTTTTAAGTTATACATAAGAATAAATTACTTTATTTTTCAGACGATAAGCGTTAGTGGTAAAGTCAATAACTATCCAGAAGATTAGAAAACGAGAACATTGAAGGGAACTAGCGCTGAAGGAATTAAAGTAAATATATCTCAAAAATTTTTGTTAGTTTGATGTAGGAAAAACTTACAGCAGTTTAACACTTATATCGACACGTCAATTAATCTGCCTGCGTATATGTCACATAATATTGTAGTTATTTATGAATAACAAATCTTCGTTTATAGCGATATTAACCAATTAGGCAGTCTCTCATTAGCTCTAGTTACTTTTAAGTCAAATAAAGGATTACCATGTTATGCACAAGTTTTGTTGGATTCTTATTCTTAAAAGTCCTAAATTTCATCTTATGTTACACAAATTTTACACTTAATAACTATTCAAATAAAATTATAGGTTAATAGCCTTAAATTTACTTTATATGTATGAAAAGGTCGTATTTGGCTTTGCATCAAATCTAAAACTAAAGATAGCTTTATATTTCAGTCGAACGATTTCATAATAAAAAATGTAACTGCACAGCTTCACCGTACCTCTATCAACCATCATAGGTAGGGATACCTGTGAGAGCTACAACGAGCTTATCAGTTTTCTAGGATTCTTACCAAGACCAATTACCTACTTGAAGTTGATTAAACGAGAGCTTTCTGAAGATATCTAACGCTTCAAGAAAATTAAAGATCTAATGAAGTGAACATTATTACGTTTTAGTAGTATTATTGCCTGCTATTCTTTAAAAACACTATTACCAGCCATTTTATCGTCCAGTTATCCTTACCTAGTTATAATTGACTTAGTAAATATACCGTTCATATGTTAATGCTTGTTTTGTTTGTAATCACACACATTCTTAGCTTAAAGTCTCTCAAAATTCTTGAAGAGATCGAAACAACTTAAAGCCGGCTCTAGCTGAAATAGCTCGCCTCTTTACTTATCCTGAATTAAGGAGGTACGGTCGTTTCTCTGGGGGGTGGGTATGCAGGGGCTTCCATAAGACAACGTGTTGAGGTAAGCTGTTCTAACCAGGCATGAAAACGTCCACTTACTGCATCACAGTTAATTTATCTATGTTCAACTTGTCAGTGCTCAAAGGTTAAACCATTAAGTGTTATGAAAAAACAACCGTACATATTTTAAAGCAGCTAGTTTCCAGTGGATCGTGTCAAAAACTTAAAAATATGTTGTTTGCATGATAAAAATCAACCGTAAAAACGTAAAAGAAGATTCAGCTTTCGTCAGCAATAGTGTGTTATAAATTTTCTAGAAAAAAACTTTTTTTTGAAAAAGCATTATAATTTGCAGCCTTGAAAAAGGCTGTGCCAAGTTTCAGATCATGGTTTCAAGTTTAACAGATTCTAGAAGCAATTTTGTAAAGACATCTCACTCCACGTAAAAAGACCAGCTGACAGCAGACGATACTCAGTTCTCTTCCATACACAAAGCATAAGACCAGGTCGTTACTTTGTTCACGTTTGTACGGATATTTTTTCCAAATGCTTAACAAGGTGCATATTTTTTAATACAATAGTCTTTTTGAGAAGTTAAGCTATCCATTCGATTTTTTTTCTCATTATTAATACATATCTTACCTCGAAATTTATGCAACAAAGGCTGAATAATCGCTCTCACCCATGAGAGCAATAATAGATAATGCGATTTTGGAAATCTTTTTCTTGAATATTCAGCTAGTAAAAAATATTTAAAAAATTTATGCATACTTCAAGCATGTGAAAGTACAATATAAGTTTTTTTCAGTCAAAGAATACATCTTCTTAAAAACAGTTGAATCTCCTTAACATCTTCTTTGCTTATTAGAACAAAGCTTATTCCTCAAAGTTAAGGCTACCTGAAATCAATATGAAATTTTCGCTTTTGTCAGCAGTAAACAATTGACAAAAGCTGAAGGTAAAAAGTTGTAGGTTCAATTATTTATAATAAAGAATAAACTTTTTTTAAAACAGATTGATAGATATTTCGATAAGAAAAATGTTTTTTTCTGTCATTTGTGTTTTCCTTAAAAATAAGACTATTGAGGTGTGACATCCCATGTCATATACTTTAAATTTATAACTTTAAAACACACAGCTTCGTTTTCAAATTATAAAAAGCAAAAGCTCAGCAATCATGAACTATCGAGCGGTATACCTGATTATGCAATCGCTAGACATATAACTTACTTCTTTTGAAACAAGCTACCGTCGCAAAACTTGAAGTACGCGTGCAGCCTCAAACTATCTTATGAAACGATCATATAACAAAATCAATTCGCATGAGTACACCAAATAATGTGGTAAATCAACAATTTCAATGTTCTTTACTGCGGATGTACACGAGAAATATCATACACGATTTTGATAACAACTTGTACTTAATGTAAACTCCGAGGGATCAGCATTTTTAACCATCAAAGACTGTGAAATTATTGCACAACAACTGTGCTCATGTCAGTCAAGTGTAATTAGGTTAAGCTCTGATAAGTTGTTAAAATTCCCAACTTGACACGTCCTCCTTAAACGCCACAGTGTGAAAACTCCTTGCACGTAACGATATTCACTTTTTCTCCTTCATCAAGTGCTCAAAAGTAACATTAAAGTTTGGAGAGTAAGTCCTGTTGCGTCTTTTGAAAGGATGTAAGACTTAGTTTGGTTCAAGCTACGTGTTAAAAGCGTGCACTTCAAACAACTGTAAAACTTAGTTCGGTGACTAAGCTGTGTGAGAAAAGCTCGAGCAAACCAGGCCTCTGTAAACTTGCCTAAAAAGTGAATCAACAAAGAACAAGAAAGCAAGTACCGTCGATTTGGATTTTGACGTTAAAAGCAGAAGCCTAACTATCGTCAACACCTCGAGTGCTCTCGTGTAGGATTGGAAACATCGGTGCAGTCAATCTTTTAAGTTCTTGCGACTGCATGCACGCAAGCAGCGGCTACCCCATCATCATAAAATTAAATTAAGTTAAAGAAACTATAATTTGTGTACCATTGGAAATGCGAATCTTGAACTTTATTATTTCTACTATTTGTAAAATTATCTATTTCTGGTTTTTGTAAATTTATTAAATTATCTGATCAGACATAATTGGTTGTTGATTAAATTAATTTTTTTAATTCAAAAACATTTTTATTACATAATTATATTCAATATTCTAAAGTCTTGTAATTCTAATTAATTGACCCATAATTCTTACCTTAATGAATAAATTAAGTATGGCGAAAACGAAAAATAGACACTGTATGACAAAGACCTTTGCAAAGACGTGACATAAAAAGAGAAATAAGATACGCTGATTACTGTATGACACAAGACATAAGCTCTAATAATAAGTCAATAGCGCCTTAGCGTACACCACTCCATACGTATTGTTCGGTGCAACCTAACACCACGACGCCGAGTCAACGATTTCAAAGAAAAGTATTTTATAAGCAAAAGCAACTACGGCCTTTGGGCCAGTGGCTGGTTTCTGATAAACAAAAATTTAATTTAATTGTTTGTTGAACTTATCCACCCTGTACTCCTTCATTGTCTTTCTTTATATATTTAAAAAAAAATTTTTTTATGTAATGAATCAGACACTTAAGGATATAAGCAAGGTAGCAAATCTAGCTATAAGGTAATAGTTACTCAGACAATATCATAGGCCAAGGGAAGCCGAAAAAGCACTTGAATTCCTTCAATAATCACGTAACGTAGCTGTAAATAATTAAGCTTTACGTATAAGTTAAGCTGCCTAACACATACCAATATATAGTGGTAAAAATACACCTCTCAATATCATAGGCCAAGGGAAGCCGAAAAAGCACTTGAATTCCTTCAATAATCACGTAACGTAGCTGTAAATAATTAAGCTTTACGTATAAGTTAAGCTGCCTAACACATACCAATATATAGTGGTAAAAATATACCTCTTAAAGATTTCTCGCAAGATATCGAAAATGGTAGGTCCTTTCTTTCAAATACGGAAATCCCTATGTTTTTAAGAACATTCATTTCCAGGCTAAAGGGGATCTATCTAAAGGCTATCTTATGAACCATTCAAAGGCACACTGTGCTCCTTCTTAAACGTACACTGAATACATCTCCGAAATTATTTAATAATTCTCAAATAAAACAGGGAGATACTGTTTGCTGTTTTTCCGAAAAAATTTCCCAACTCATTAATCAAGGCACTAGAGCAGCTAAAATAGAGTCCGTCTCCAACAACATTCCTGAAAACTAACAACCTGATTCCGAGTTATATCTAGAAACGGTTAGCCATGGAGCTTTTATGCGAGGCCTATCTGATGGATTCGAGGCCAGCATTATGTCAAACGCACCAAAAAGGTTTGTTGGGCGTTTATAAAAAACTTTAGAAGCAGACAAAGTTGGAAAAATATTATACCTTAGTAATCACGCTATCATTAACCATCAGAATTCACACATGTACATTGCTCAGCAGTTACACCCTATAGCAAGACAAAATTTATCAGTATACTAATAAAACAGACAAGAAAATTTTGCATATTTTTCAGTCCAATCAAAACAATATACTACAAGTTGACCATAACGATTCCAACATGTATAATCACAAAAATAAATCTTATTATTGAAACCCTAATGACACAACAATTTTCTTGACTACGTTTGATTCAGACGGAAAAACAGTATGACACCCAGCTCTTCAAAAGCAAATTAATGACTCAAATAATCAATAAGTGAAATTGTTAAAAAAAATTGAATCAAACGCAATTTTACCAACCAGTGAACGATTCGTGGAAAAAACATTGAAATTTTTACCCCACACAACCAACGCAACACTAAAACCATTTATTAGCCTATTTGAGTTGCCCCTTTCACAAGAGCTTATTATAGTAGGTATTTAATTACTCGTCTACTTCTCCAATGGGAAATCACCCCTGCACTTGCAAAAGCGTTCAGATAACACGTGAATCGTAAAACGACACAAGCTCTCGCTGAAAGTCGAGCTCTTTCAATAATCAGCAAACTTTCAGATCCAGTTTTTCTAAACCAGGCCATACTTTGAAGGGAAACGGTGCTCGTTGCTCAGAGGCCGTGGCAAAAAAACACCTGAATTATTGTCTACTGATGAACCAATTTGTGTAATAGCTCGAGTGTCCATCGCAAATAACATTGGGAATGCACCGACAGTAAGGACAATTAAATTAAAGTGAGGACACTTTTATCATAGATACAAGAGCAGACGTCAATGCGTTTAAAATATCTTTATTACTACTAAATGTTATTATTAATACTCATACAGAATCTGCTCTTATTGGATTAACTTCTTAAAATATCATAACATTAAGAACAGTTACGTTACACATTTTTGATAAAAATCAGGCTTTTTACGTCTTAGCACAAAGAACACCCCTCAGTACGACAGGAATAGTGAGAACAGGAATATTAGAAAAATTATCATTAGCCAAAGAACGGGCCAGGCTCCGATGTGACACAACAGCCTTTATACTAAAAAGAAGACCTATAAGTCCCATTCCATTTATAGGAAGATTTGTAACATTAAGCGACGAAGAATGTGGACTTAAATTAATTGATAAAACGACAGAATATATAAGTAATAAAAATAATTTTCACTCAATTATACATAATATCAGCATGAATAAAAAAAACTCAGAATCAACCTTTGGTCCAAATCATGTATATAAAATACCAGCCAGAATGATAGCTTCCATAGAGATTGCTGTAACACAAACAAACAGCCACGGGCAAGCATACTTGTGCTTGCTAAAAACTACTCCTAGTGTGTTCATAGGCGAAGCAGCAGTAATATACGATAAAAGCCACTGTTTTACAATGCCTGTCAATACTAGATAAGAGCTAGTAGAAATTCAGATCCTTTCGCAAAATCTCATACCGTTTGATTTAGATGCTTCAGAAAATTATTGACCCAGATTTTAGTGATTATGTTCCTAACACAACAGTGGAGAAAAAAATTAAATATAACGGAAAAACTTTCCTGGCATTATCATTATCTTGATATATAGTTTATATATTATCATGATAAGACAATATACAGACAACTTTAACAAATACTACAAGAGTATTCACATCTACTTTACATCAAAGCTGATGCTGCTCTACGTACGCCGTATGTCCAACATAATGTACCAACAACTGACGATAAACTGTTTTGTACTAAGCAATGTAGATACCCTTCTGCTCTACGCAAGGAAGTTGAAAGTCAGATCGATAAATTATTACAAGAAGGAACCATTAGCTATTCTTCTAGCCCGTACAATAGTCCACTGTGGATTATCCCCAAAAACCAGAACTGAACAGTAAAAAGAGGCATCGTCTAGTAATAGATTGCAGAAAATAAATAGTTTAAAGTATCCCTGATGCTTACCCATTGCCTATTATAACAAAGAAATAAAAGCACATAGGAGGGTCGAAAAATTTTTTAGTGTTCGATTCAGCTAATGGATTTAATAATATTGAAGTATCTCTGGAATATCACCAAAAGACAGTTTTAGCATTCGTACGGACATTAGAAGTATACAGGTATGCCATTTGGATTAAGCAATGTACTAGCTCCATTTAAAAAACTCATAGATTCTATATTTCTGGAAAAACAAGGCACAGAACTATTTACATTTTTAGGTGATGTTATAATATGTGCTTTAACTTAAGAAAAACAAAAAATATAAGTAAGAAAATATTTCAATGAACTTCTGGATGCTGATTTAATTCAGCTAGATAAATGTGAGCTTTTAACTCCTGGAGTGTATGAAATAAGTGGTTATGGAGTAAAACCTAACCCTAATAGACTTAAAGTAGTTGAAAATTTTCAAATACCGACAAATTGTACGAAAACTCGTGAATTTTCAGAACTCACAGGATATTATAGATGATTCATTAAAAATTACGCCGGAATTACAGAGCCTTTAGCCCTATTATTACTAAAAAATGAAAAATTCGATTTGACTAAGACTCAAGAAAAGAGCTTTGAAAGATTAAAATCAGTCTTGTGTGAAGCTCTGGTACTTGCATGTTGATCTCAATAAACCATTTATTCTAACTACTGACGCACCCAATTTACCTCTCAGTGATTTTTTAAGTTAAGAAGAAACAGAAAAAGACCATCCTATAGCCTTTATGTCTCGCACTTTTGATAAATGCGAAAAAAATTACTCCACTACTGAAAAATAGTGTTCAGCAGTAATAGCCTTCGTACAACATTTTTGACACTGTTTATACGGACGAAAATTTACAGTTTTCGAAGACCACGAATCTTTAAAATGAATTGAGACAATAAAGGACCTCATAAGTCGCCTTAATTAATAAAGAGCAAGACTCTGCGGGTACAACTACTCCTATAAGTACAAACACGAACGTTTGAATTCAAATGCTGACGCTTTATCGCGTAACTCTGCAGATTTTTATGAAATAAAAAGCGTAAAAGGGGGTTTATATTTTAAGAAGAGTCGTCTAAAAG
The DNA here is from genome assembly GCF_000648655.2 of Copidosoma floridanum. Next base: position 352,425 of record NW_019384214.1, read on the forward strand.
TCTGAAAAATTCTAACATCCAGCAGTAACAGAAGCAATAGTTGCTCTAACAGTTCAAGCTCTGACAGGGAGTCTAGTAATTATAAAACATCACAGTTCCGGATGTTACCCCTAAAATCTTTCTTAAAAATCCCTTGACGGACAAAAATATCTATTGCATGTGCTCACAGAGCGAGTAATGTACACAATTGAAGATCAAGTAAAATCGAATCAACTACTACAGTGAAGCAAGCAACGAGAGGGAGAAAAAAAGGCTCTAAAGATTCTCCTATCATTATACCGCGAGGAATGGAAGGAGGGCAAGGAGAACTCACTGGACTATCAATAGCTCAAAAGTTACTTAAGTGCCAAGCTCAAGTTAAACGAAGTTCACCTTCTCCTAACACAGCTACGATCACTTCAGCATCTGATGATACAGAAATTCTAGATCCATCGGAAGATGAAGAGAGCCAGCGAGCACCGATACCCCAAAGAGATAAATCTTTACTTTCTAGTCTCTTGAACACTAAACTAGATTTGTAATTAATTTTAACCTTCAACAGATAATAAGTCACAACAAGAAGCTATTATTGGAGCCAATGACTTGGAAGAAATATTTAACCCTTCAGCATAACCGTTAACTTCTACAACTTCTACAAATAAAAAAATTCAAAAAGTAACCTAAAAATTAGTGGGATTTAAGTTTGGCACTGACTAGTCAAGTACTTTAGAAGATAAAATGGTTGCTTAAATAAAGCAAAATCCAAAGCTGCAATTCACTTCTCGCAGACCAACGCATGAAAATACTTTGGAAAGTAGTTTGGATGAAAAGAAATGATAAACGATATCCTTTAACTAATGTTTTGGAAAAAACTAATTTTGCTGACCCATCTTTATATTGGGATTATTATATACAACCAGAAAAAATAGGAATGAACAAACCAGAGTCAACTGAAACAAATTTTCAGAATTTAAAAACTTAATCTACTAATGCACTAGACTATTCCGATAAGTCTAAAAATTCTATATGAAAAAAAGCTTTCTATAGCGAAGAAGCTAGAAAGAAAGGAAAAACGCACAGTAGTATACTCAAAACACCTTTTTATTAAAGAGCTAAACAGCGAGACATATTTATAAAACAGCATTATGCCCTGGAGCAGAGTCACTTGACACCATCTACTCACCTGACAGCTGTGATTAAAATGTTAGAGCAGCAATGAAATGCCGAACGCAATGACCAAGTCACTCGTAAAAAAAGCACTGCAATTAGACCTTTGATAAAAACAGAAATGGATTACCTCGAAATATTAAGCACATGAGAATGTTAACTTATGCAAAAGACAACATTGCAACGTTTATTTTGGCTGACTTGACGTTTAATTCTACTAACAATAAATTATTGTTAGATTTAAGATACATTTCAAAATCCAAGTTGAATAAAACGCAACCACGAGTAGATAACGTGATAGCAACCAATAATAAAAATAAATCAGTAATCTGTTTGGTAATCAAAGAAAGAGAAAAAGATAAGATATTGCTTCAAGATCTTTACTCATGCTTAGCAGGTTGAGCCAAGGCAATAGAAAATAGAAATATAAAAATATTGAGAATATCTAGAAAGGGTAAATAACCGATAATTTACCCTGAGGAATATCGCCCTAAGCAATTTATGAAAAACTCAAAAAAGTCATGTAAATATTATAATAACTGTAAGTTTCGGGAAATGTGCTAATTTATGAAACGAAATGAGACAGCAAAAATTAATAGAATGCCACAACAGTCTTTTCAGCAGACACAGAGGCCTGATCATAATTCATCGAAGAATACAAGATTCGTATTACTTGTAAGATATGAGAAAATATATTAAAAATAAACAAAAACTAACATGGATAAAAATAATAGAACCTATGATAATAACTGATACTCCAGCTGAAGTTTTTTCAAAATTGGCCATTGATGCTATAGGACCATTAACAACAACATCTGGTAATAAACATACATTCACTATACAACATTTATTTTTAAAAGACTGTGTAGCACTAGCTACACCCGACATCAGAGCTTCGTCGCAGACGTTTGGGCAAGACACTTCATAGAATTGTATGGAGTGCATAATATAGTACTCAGCAATAAAGAGATAAGAGTAATAAAAAGAGTTTTTTAAATAATATATTACCAAATTTAGCCCAAATTTGCGGTTTTAACCTTGAGACCACTACAACTAACCATCTCCAATCTAACGGTTCACTAGAACGTAATCATGCCATGCTTGCAAGCTTTTTAAGAACAAAAGCTATAACTGAACAGGACTGGGACATAATTTTACCTTTCGCTATACACGAATGTAATACATTACTGCATACTGCTACCGGATTAACACCATATAAATGAGTATACGGCAGAAAAGCACGTCCACCAAATCCATATCCAATCAATAATCAAACGCAGTCTTAAAATAATTATCTTCTTAATTTGATTCTTTGTTTAAGAGATATACATGAAAAAGCCCACGATGAATCCATCTAATGTTTCAATGAACTTCTGGATGCTGATTTAATTCAGCTAGATAAATGTGAGCTTTTAACTCCTGGAGTGTATGAAATAAGTGGTTATGTATATAGTGGTAAAAATACACCTCTCAATATCATAGGCCAAGGGAAGCCGAAAAAGCACTTGAATTCCTTCAATAATCACGTAACGTAGCTGTAACGGAAAACTAATTATCAAACATTTTGATAACATAAAGCGCTGTTACGAATACAAGCAAAATCTGTCAAATTCATAAGCATTAAGAATATGTTTTGAGGTTAAAAAAACAAAAAAATACCCTTACCCCTCAATAGATATGGTCATCTGCGTTGTCTATAAATTCTATAACATTTTTTTATTAAAAGCCAAGTTTTGCCAACACAATAAACTGATATTTGTTACTTTATTGTAAGCTCCATTAATAATTTACATTTGTTTATAAGCTTATACAACATGACGAATTAAAAATAAGCTTAATAATAAGATCAAACCTTCAAAAATACAAGAGTTTTTACAATCAAATAAGATTTCACAAAATTTCTCTTTACAAATTTACGTATTCTACTGGTGGAAATTGTTTAAATTATACTTTTTCATAGTGTTATATACAACATATTAATATAAAACAAATTATATGCACGTGCGACACCATCAACGAAAGATTTCAGGTTTTAAAGATGTATTTCCAACCACTGACCTTTAACAACATTTTGTTTAACACTAATGCACTGTAAAGTTGTAACAAAAATCTACAGTAGAATTTATGTCTTATTGTTTGAAAAAGATTTTCGGTTATTTAAAACATTAATCAAAATAAACATTATAGTGTTATAACACAATTCTATACAGGATTAAAAACGATACAACAAATGCATGATAGCAACACTGCAGTGCCTCCTCTCACTTTATTTCAATCGAGCAATGAAGCAAGGTAAATAAAGCATTAGGGATGCCCGAGAAATATCGCGTAAACTATCAGAGCCATTGGAATAATTTGTAAAATGCAAAGCATGCACGCCTACTATACAATGCTACCAATTAAAGCTGCAATCAAGAAGTAAAGTAACCAACAACTCTTTAATGACTTTCGTCAACACGCATAGCTTACAATTCGTTACAACTCGATCACGATAAAAGATACATATCAACTGTAACCGTTCAAGTTGCTTTACGCAGAAAGAAAGACGAACACTTATGAGAAAAAAAAATGATTTATTCTATTAAGCGAGGATTTTAGTGGTAGTTTACGGTAAAGCTTTCATTGCGAAAGTGACGTTTTCGCTCTCCTTCGTTTTAAAATACAAAACAAGTTGCCATGGCAACGACTACTGAAAAATAAAACAATAACGCTTATGTTCGAACGTCTCGTGATGATTGTCCACGAGAGGGAAAAGAACCTTCATTTACCCTTACCCCTCTCATCCCATAAATACACCAACAAAATACATCTGTAGTGTCAAATCGGCTCTGAACGACACCTCCTCTTCTACCGTCAGGCACGCAAACATCGACGCAACGATCGTATCAACGACCGCTATGCTTGAGACATTCGACGAAGCACCTCCTTTCACAGAAAAAAACCAAACACTTTCTTACTAAAAAAAAGGACAGGAAAAGTTGAAAATTAGTTGCTTAGATCAGCCGTCCCTATCAGGAACACCAACCTTATCTTACGCTCTAGTTACACTGCATGACCATACCATATAATAACTTAAGGAGAAAGAAGAGAAAAGAGAAAAGAAAAACTAACCAACAACTTGAAATCAGCTCATTTATTAATCAAGTACAAACATAATTCCTACCAAACTAAGCAAAATTGTGACAACTAAGCTGCCATTTATAATTGATAATCCATTTTTTAATCATAACTGTAGTGTAACATTACCTTAAATAAGTTCAACACTGAAAACTTGCAACGACAAAATCTCAAGGAATAATAATTTATCTCATGAATTGTATAAAATCAAATGTGAAACATAATTTTTATGTCTAATTTTTATACTTATTTTTTTTAAACTAGAAATATGTATATATATATATATATCTTTATCTTACTGATATATAAAGCAAGTTCGCTAAAACCGCTGTAATCGCTAACCGCGAAAACTACTGAACCGATTTTGCTGTAATTTTGCACACTGAATCATGATACTTTCTAGATGGTTTTAGTATAGTTTTTATCTTAAAAAATTTAATAACAATAGCAATAAATGAGCTCAAAATTTTGCAAAAATACGCCAGCTTTTCACTTTAGTTCAGTAAAATCCACTAGGTAGCGTCAACATAAAATCAAAGCTACCTGCAACATAATTATATGAGTGTGGTTATAATAAGCTGGAGCGTCACGATAGTAATGTAGCCGAGCTTCAGCATTTCAACGAGCTGTATAGAGAATGCTGATGATAGTCTTGCAGCTGGGTATCCCGGTTACGGACGACACTTTTCTCTAAGAAGATAGGGACCTAAGTGTTCATTCACCCTGAATCACGACGAGTGCGATAAAGAAAAAAAAAATAATAAATTCCAACCGATGCCGTCTCTGCCACAATACCAGAAGACATATCTAACCAGAGCACAATCTGTACCAACTCTTCAGAGTTGTGTGGCAGTCCCACCATCCCACTTGGTGCAGTTAGAAAATTTTTGGCTACGAATGTAAGCAAGGGAAAAAAGTTCTGAGGGGCACGGGCAGCCACAACGGCTACCTTCTTGGTCGTTGGGTCCCCAACGCGCTTACCCACATGTTCCCGTCTAACGATGAGCGGTTGGTTATCTGGGGAACGATCCGAGACGAGATATTCTTTGGTCAGCGGCGTACCTCCCCCCATCACAGTCTCCATACATCGAGACTCCCAGGGTAAGAATCAAGCAACCCATAGCCAGCTCTTTATCATCAGCAATAATAATAAAGAATAGCCTGGAAGTTTCACCACTGGCGCTTTTTAGGGCCATTATAAGTATTTACGTTCCCTACTTAACCATTAATTTCATCGGTTCTTTTTAGGATCCACCTAAGTGTAAACTACCTAGCCAACAAATACATTTTTATTACCATTTCCGGAAGCGATTTGTCGACTGAAAGACTATGTTAACTAAAGACAGGCACTATTAAACCAAGTCAGCCATTCACTAGCAGACGTCACCTGCGGAGTTGTTCTTCGCAAGGCTGGAAAACCCGGTGACTGATGACCCAATACTACCCTCTTGACTCTAAGCATTCAACCAGGAATTACTGATCCTCTTCATGGTCTGCGTTGGGCAAACCTATAACAGCTATGACGGAAAAAAAACTTGAGCCAACGGGACAGCCTCCACTGGACAAGTATTACTAACCAATCTCCCCATCTAAGATCACTAAAACAACGAAATCTGCAAATAAAAAGGTGTTTTAGACACCAACGTCTTCGATGTTATACTGGGAGACGATGGAAAAGAGCTCTACAACTAGCCCCAAAGCTTCGGACTTTGTTATTTTTCCTCCCAATCAGTCTGGGTCTTCAACAGCAAGCCAGAGAAGATCACCCTGAGGTATTCAGGCAGTCACAATTGCTGTTAACTGCAGTCAAGAAAGAGTTTACTTAATAAGCTCACCGGTCTTTTTGAGGGCCATCGGACGTCGAACTACCTTGCCAACAAATGTATTAGAACTTAAAAAAGTTGACAGAAAACAGCTTTTAGGGGTCACAAAAATTTTAAGCATGCCAAAAGTCGCAAGAGGGTAAATTGGAAGAAAAACTTTAAGTGTATCTTATAAATACAATTTTACTTAAGCGTCAAGAAACTGACGCAGAAAATTTATCGGGATTGAAACAGCAGCGTCAAAATCGACAACTGAAGAGTCAATTACGTGAGAGATAAGCTTTTCATTGTCCCCTCACAGCAATCTCTGAAATCTTTAAAGATCCTACTTCAGATTTTTCAATGAGTAGAAAATGTGTTTGTGTTTTTGTGGCAATAAAATGTAGGCTTTAATGTCCAGGACTTTGTTGCTCTGGTAATAAAGTTGTGAGACATGAGAAAAAAAATTTTTTTAATATAAATTTTTTGGGGGTTTAAAATCTTAACAGCTTTAAAAAATAGCCCTTTTCGTGAATTACACGCGAGAAACTGTAAATCAACGGCTTCTTATGGCCACCGATTATTTTATGGCATAAAGAACGCACGGTACTTTTCAGCAT
>NW_019384214.1:359942-419991 GCF_000648655.2 Copidosoma floridanum
TTTCAAAGCGATTATTTTTTATTTTGTTTTCCATGTCTGAGGAATTATAAAAGTTTTAATTTTGCCTTCTCCTATATCAAGTTGCAATGAAGAAAATTTTTTATCAATTAAACGCATATTTTTTTTTAAATAAAAAATATTAAATAAAGGCTAAAATTAAAAAATTTTATGGTTTCTTGAACAATAGTAATTTTGCTTCTGTTTTTTACTTTCGTCCCTCCAGGCTCACCTATACCTACTTATACTTCTATACTTATAGCAGTGTATATGATTGTTTGTCGTATCAAGTGTGGTTATAGTATTGGTGCTGCAAAAACAGACGAGCAGCTTATAACAGCTGATCGCTAGGCAAAGAAAAATAATTTTTTATAATGACAACGCAGTATCACATGTGTTTATGTCTCTGTTATGTTGAGGTTGTATATGATGTAATGAGCTCGCTGATAAGAACGAGGGGCTGTTAGTATTGCTTCACTCATCACTCGCTTTGCTTGGGTTGTAAATGTTAGCAGATACTTAAAAGCCACGAGAAAAAAAATATGAATAAACTGTGTCAAGAAGCGTGTCATACAACAAAAGCTTTATTCTACTCTGCACACAATCATTTTATTCTGCAGTTATATAGTAATCAACTCTACAAATCTACTTAGAATTATTTAGAAATAATTGATTTTTATGTAATCAATAGAAAATTATTAGTTTTAATGTGCCCTTTGACATCTTTTACAAAAATTTACTTCTTAAAATTGACATTATTTAGGAATCTTTGAATTATTTGTACCTTGACAGTAGTTATAATTGTTAATGTTACCATTAATAGTACAATTTTTAAATTTAACATGATAATCTGTGTCATGAATTATTTGCATGCAGTTGTTTTGATTTTTATGTATTAAAGGATTAACAGTTAGTTTAATGACTTTGCGTTTTTTATTTGCTGGAATTGCTGAAGCAAATTCAAGTCTGACAGGTGATTTTTCAGTTAAAAGTGTGCAATAAGTATTGTTTTCATTTTTGCTACTTAATAATACTGGTGGCAGTTGTTTTTCATTTCCAGTTGTAAAACTTATTGATGCACTCTGAGGGACATTTTTTTGGTCCTTAGATCGATACATAATAGCGTCACAAAAATCTTTGTATCTTAAATTTAATGGAGATACTTCATCAATTTCATTCTCATCATTATGAGACAAATTTTATCTGCTCATTGATGGTCTGGCCAGAAAATTATCAGATTTATTTGTCCAGTCTTTATGGGTATTGCCTTTAAAAATTAAATCCTTGCTCTTCATGGAGTCAGTTATGTACCCAGCAGCTTCTTTATCTGATTGCCAGCCTCCTAATTGTTTGATCATCATGATATTAGCACTTGAGTTAAACAGCAGTGTAGCAGAGCTCCTAAGAAAGCAATGTCCAGTGTAACTTGATGGATTTTCTAGTCCTAGAAAAGTAGCAGTTACTGGAGGTGTTGAGCCAATCTTATTCTTTCCTATAACTTAACGGTTACATTTGTCATTGACATACTGGATAAAAAAGTTATCTGTAAACTCATCTAGAGGCTTTAATGAGATATACTTTTTGACTTTTAAATAAAACAGTAGTGCAATAATAAAACTTCTATCAATATAAATCTTTGTATCCTGGACTGATACTACAATTTGTTATTTTAACCTTAAACATGGCAGTACTTCATTCGAGTAAACTCAATTCATTCCAATGCACCGCAAATACCAAAGACAAGCAAAATCTGTCAAATTCATAAGCATTAAGAATATGTTTTGAGGTTAAAAAAACAAAAAAATACCCTTACCCCTCAATAGATATGGTCATCTGCGTTGTCTATAAATTCTATAACACTTACTCAATTGAGTGGAAGCGACTTTTATGCTTTGTGCCCTTAGGAGTTGTTTTTCAAGATGGCTTTAAAGTTGATACATTTATTAATATCAATGTTATAATTAACCTTGAGCATCTTTTTTAACATGGACCAAACGCTCTATAAAGTGTAGAGACTCACTTTTACCTCCAAATCCTTGAAATAACAAATCAAGACACTTTCGCCAAAAGACTCTGCTTGGTTAGAATCTTTCCATTTCATGAACGTTTCGTTAACTAATTTGTTACGATTACTATATTTGGTGGCTATTATTTTTTGATGTATTACTAACTGCTCCTCCTTATCAAAATTACGAATTGTTTTCTCTTCATCACTGCTTTCACTAGATGAACAGTCGTTCAACATTTTGAATAATATCTGACGTAAATAAATAGAACTATTCAAGGCTGCCGAGAAATTTTTTTTTATCAACGAAAAAATTAGGTTGGAGTTTAACCTTAAACGTGGGTACCCAAGCGTAGTCGACAAGGCAGGGAGAGCTGCTGGGAGTTGTACTGTTTTCTTCCCACTTTGGTAGATGGCATGTAACTAGGGAGGGAAAATTGAATTCTGATGGAGATACGCAGTCAAAAAAGTCGAATTTTTAATCAGAGTAGAAAAAAAAAATCGTTCTGTTTTGTCATTTGTATTTTTCTTTAGAATAAGACTATCGAAGCACTCTTATACAATAAACTCTGTCAAGTTAAATTAGTTTTCCTGGATATTTAGCCATAACTACCAGATATCTCTGATCAAATCAACTCGTGGTTTGAAATCGAAGATTCCCTTGCGAAAATCTTTGGTAAAAGTAAGGCAACTAGGTCGTGCAAAGTTTTAGCAAACCTATAGCTAAAATCTCTAATAAGTTCGTCTCAAGGACCAATGTCAAAGTTTCCTGTGCAGCAACGTTTCATAACATTTTCCATTTTTTTCTTCTTTGCAAACAAAATTGTCTGATAAAATTTGTTTCATAAGCAGAGCTCAAGGCCCATTATCGAAGTTTTCCATGCAGGGATCTACGACAACGTGTTACGTCCTAATATTTAAAGTCAGATAAAATCTGTTAGGGCACATTTTCAGCTGCACCTTGCTAATATCTTCGATAAGCTCGACTTGTCTTCTGAGATCGGAGATTTCCACATAAGAAACTTTCATATTTTTTCTGTTTTGCAAGAATCACTAACTGATAAAACTAGTTCTTGCTTATTTTCAGCATTACCTAGCTCTTACTCCGGTAAGTTTTACTCGTTGCTTGAATTCAGAGATTCTCGTGCGGGAATCTTCGATAAGTTCAAGGCAACTAGTTGGTGCAAAGTTTGAGTAACGTTACAGCTTAATATCAAGGTTTTATTTGACAGAGTTTACCATAAAAAAGTGCCTCGATAGTTTAATTCTAAAGGAAAACACAAATGACAAATAAACCTATTTTCCTTAGCGAAACAAGCTATAAATATGATTTTAAAAATTATTATTCTACTTATAACGTTTATTTTTTTTTTAAATTGTTCGACTTACCGGTTTTTGACCTGCAGCTTTCGTAAGCTGTTTACTTCCTTATGGCATAGGTTATACAAATTTTAGTGTTCTGACATTTTAAATGTTTTTCTATATTTATTTTAACTATAAATAAAACAATTTAATTACGGGAAACTTTCACGATGAGCATCGAGTTACGTAACACGTAAAAAACCTAGGGACATCGTCGGTAGATCTTTGGTTACTTGTACCGTAATAATATTCCTACATTTTAATTAGCTACGTGTGCATACAGTTCAGGGTTGCAATCTAGTCAAAAAGTAGTTTCCTGCCAATCACCTTTGAAAAACAAGGCTGATGGGGTCAATGGCACTATGACTATTCAGTGAAATGAAGCTGATACTCACAGTCTAAGAATTTTAATATTTCACGCAACTGATATGCTTACATAAGTATGACAGTTAAAACAAAAAGAATTGAATTATTAGCAACGAAAATAATTCAAAGTTAATTAATAGCTTTTAGGATCTGACATAACGTATTATTACATTATTCTTTATTGAATCACAGTAGTTGTAATAAAAATGAATCTTATTTATGCGTTTATAATAGAAAAAAAGTATCCATTATTTTTTAAAAGAAAAGTTGTACGGATAAAAGTACTTTTATGTACCGCAAGAGATGGTTATTTGTCTTAGCAAAACTTGATCTCATGTATGGGAGTCAGTATTCATTGCTACAAAAAAAGGTATAGGATAATGCAGGATCTACTAGTAGTACATTTTGGAAACTCGACGAGGAAATTGTATTGAAGTTGAGATCCAGCTCACAGTACCTGTTACCAATAGCGCAAATAATATTACTATGAAAATAAATTAGAAAACTGTTCATTACAAGTAAATGTTTCGTTATAATTAACTACAAAATACATATTGTTTATAATAATATTGTTAGCAGTCGTTAAAAAATTGATGTAAAAAAAAATATTTGTACAAGAATAATGACAGCTTGTATTAATAAACCAGAGTGAGTATTTCTTGTCTATTTATAATTAAAAAAATTATAAAACTACTTAATTATCGGTTACCTACGAAAAGCGTTGTCTCATACGGAAGGCTATCGATTTCTTGTACAGGACAATAATACGAATGATTTACGCTTCTATCGATTAAACTAGAATAATTTTATTTTGCGTTCAATGATGCGCTGAAGAATGGTAAATGCACTCGACATAACCCTTTCCGGTCATATCTCTGTACATCGAACAAGCTATATATTCATTTGTTGTACTGCGCTGAGTCGACTGCCAAACTAACCTTTGCAGAATCAGTGACTTAAATAATTGTGCACTCAAAAGCTGTCCATTTTCAGAGCTTGCGCATGTGGTTACTTTTGATCGGAAAAGCATAAAGTATTATGTATTAAAATTTCAGACCATTTTTTTGAGAACCACCATCACATTTGGTTGGTGCAGGGTTCTATGATTCTTTTTTATTATGGTAAATTTTTAAGAAATAACCGAGAAAAATATATTTCCTAGGCGTGTTATACTTGTGAAAATCACTTCTTCATCAAGGTCACCTTCATTCTATGGGTCTTATGCATCTGAACACACCAAAGAAGAAAAGAACAACAGTCTTCGACTATGTTGAGAACAATAAAAGGAATTATTGAAAGAAGTTCAATGAATATTAACAACTACAATAACTGTTTATTATACTTTGTTACTTTAGAGACTAAAGAGTGACTGCTTACGAAAAAGATAGAGTGTGACTAACTACATCGCGTGGTGCTGGGCATACAATTCGTGGTTATTGGTTTCATGTATATCTGCGCTTGTACTAGACTGTAGGAGTTTACTAACATCAAATTAATTTTGTACAAGAGTAAGTGAGTTGCAAAAATGGAAGCTAACGAGCAGTCAGCTTTCTCTTATAAGCTTGTTTAGTATGCGATGCCAAGCAAAAATTCTATTATTAACTTCCAGCTCCTTATTTGGAATTTTGTTGTATATATTACGTAAAGTATAAAAACTTTATTAAATACTTCTTTGCTTCATGTTAACAAAAAAAAGAAGCTGTGTGCAGTTGGTTCGTTATACCTTATTTCCTATGACTCCATTTATTAAGGCTAACACCAGTGTACTCAGATGAAGGGCTCAGTGGTTATAAGAAAAGTAATTTCTAAATTTTGCCGCCTTTTATCAACATGCTAAGCAGCATGCTGAATTATATCAGAATGTCATTTTCTGTCTATTATTAAGGTTGCTGTATAAGGACGCTGAAAGAATTGAGCAAGTTTTTACTGCGCTAATCGACTGAGCTCTTTATTTTGTATTATAATCTTATCCCCGTAATAAATATTCTGATAGAATTACTTATTAAAGATCTCATAGGCACCTTGAAATTTGTGTCATAAGCTTTTGTTCCATAAATTATCATTGAAATTATGCATGTCAATAAATTTCTATTTGTTCTATCTAAACTTTAACAAAGACCTATATCTCTAACGAAGAGGACCTGGTATGCTTCCAAACTTGTCTGGCATTAAAATTGTTTTCACAGGAGATGCTTTTCCTGACATAGGGCTAATGCCTCTTCTGATATAGAACTAACTTTTTTTTTGAAACTTTTACCACTAGAAATATTTCACATTTACTCGTTGATTTTCTCAATTTTTTTTTTTTTGTTTCTTTTTTTAAGGCCACTTAGAGCAATGGTTTTCCATTATTATCCAATTTAAATACACGCTGGAATGTCAGCATGTCTATAGTATTAAGCAGCAGGTGGTAATCTTCTGGACTGAAAGTTTTTTTCTGTTTTATTTATAATATGGAGAGTGTGATGTTTGAACATATGTGACTTTGTACTTATATGACTTAAATGTTGCTAAGAAAATGATTTTTATAGGATTCAAAATTTATTTTTGCTTCAACAATTAAAGTCTTACACTTTTTTAATGAGCTCATTATTTTAAATACGTAAACTATACATCTCACTAAGAAGACTAATAACATAGTGTTGCCATAAGTCTCGTCTCTTATGGGTCCAATTATTTTGTTATTTTTTCATGGCAGATCAAGTGGATGTAAAACTGCATGGACGTATGTATCAAATTTATGGATATTTCAAGGGCATTCCGTGTATCATCTATAATTTCTACTTTACTGACTTTTAATAACAAGAAATTATTGTTGATAACTAATTATGTAACGATTTAAATCCAAAATGATGAGAAGAGCCCCCAAACTGGTACTTTGAAGAATCAATCAAGCCTAAATTCAAAACAATTTGTTGCGAAATAAGAGAGAAAAGTTACATTTCAAATTGTGTACACTGACCCACTCTTTGATGATCATGAAATGTAACTTTTCTCTCTTAGTTCGCAACAAATTGTATTGAATTTAGGCTTGATTGATTCTTCAAAGTACCAGCTCGGGGGTTCTTCTCATCATATTGGGTTCAAATAGTTATATAATTAGTTATTAACAATAATTCTTTATTACAGGTAAGTCGGTAAGGTAGAAATTTTAGATGATATACTGGATGCCCTTAACCAATTAATTTATTGATGTGCTCCTTTTTAGTCCATTATACAGCCATGAGACTTTTGAGCAATTGGACGACTATCGTCGTATGAATTATTAATAAATTCTCAAAGGTCGTATAACATTCATGCTATAATTAAGGAGCTTGACATTGAGTCCTTATAATTTGTATTACCTTAAGACCATATCAGAGGTAAAGATCTCACTTTTACTTTTTTTTTACTTTATAAAATTAATTGGACTCAGCAAGTCTACTATAATTTGATCAAGGAAGGGCGGTTAGCTCTTAGATTCATCTAAAACTATACAATAGAAAAGTTTGATTTGAAACATAACCTCTTTGCCTGATGTCCTCTTAAATGGGTGAATTAACTTACCGACAAAAAGACAGGTGTATCTCAAAAAATACCTTGATCTATATGATATCATTTATTTATTCAACTACAATTAATTTTGAAAAAATAGTAAAATATTCCAAAAAAAACGAGATTATCTTATAAACATCTGTTTATGGATTGTGTACATGTATGTATTTTTTTTTCTTAAACTATTATATTTTTTTTTATTTTCACATAAGGTCATTAGTTTCTACTTTACCAAATATTGGACAAAAATGTTTATTTCAAAATATTAAAAATATTTTTTACATGGTTCTGAAAATCAGGGTCATCAGAAATTTAAGATTACTATCATATTCACTACTTTGAATGGAACAGCTTTTGTGAATTGCATTCCCATATAAATAACTCTTTTAACAAGATATTTAGGCAAATTATAAAAACCATAGCACCCTACATAACTTATCGTAAGAGATACAGAGACACAATAGTGTGCTCAGAATTCATTTGATAGGGTTAAAGGAAGTCGAAGAGGTGTTAAGAGTTCTAAGTACCATTCTATAAATTTAAAATATCATTATCTTTTTTCTATTGCAACAGTTTTGGGTCACTTGATACTTGTTTACCTTTGTTAATCACAATCTAATAAATGATAATACATTGAACTCTACGTATTATGTCAATAGAAAGCCACTTTAATAAAAGACTCAGTTATAATTAACTGACCTATGAAAGACATAATTATTGAAAATCAAGAAACTCTTCTTATTTAGACAGTATTCAACAGATTTTAACAATCGTACTGTTTTATAACGATAACTTATTGTTTTAATTATTACGTTTTTTTCCTTCAATGTATGTCAAAATATATTTGTGTATCTACATGTTTATCTGTACACTTTTTTTTAAGATCACGGCGAAGCAGTGGTGCTCATGGTAACAGTACGCAACAGTCACGGACTTTTGCACCTGGAGGTAGTATACATTAATTTTTATGCAACTATATTTCAAAAGTCTAATATTAAGAATAATAACAACTCCAATCATCTCAACCTTGCATAGTTGTCCAAAATTCAATATAAAAAATGAGCAACAACTTATAACAGCCAGTCATCTCTTAAGATTTTAACAATTGGTTATTTGAACTTAAATTTGTAACATGATTTTAAAATTTGCTTATTTTGTTTGAAAATGATCGTGATTAATAATATAAATTATAAATTATTATAGTATCGATTTTTTAAACTATTTTAAAAAATATAATAAGTCCCTTTATTATTGCTTAAAGGTTAGTTTTAAAAGATTTACACGAATAAAAGTTATGATTACCACAGGCTCTTACGGTACGTAACCTCAACTGTGCTGTATACATGGAGAAAAACGCTCATAAAAAGTAAAAATACTAAAAGAAAACTAAGCTTTGAATGAACTATTATTTAAAGACTTAGCAGTGATAGCATAAATATTATAAAAAACATAAATTTGGAGCTATTAAATACTCTTTATTAGAATCACTGTTACGTATCTTCCTCTTTTATGTAGGTTTATGTAAGGCATTCAACACAAACTCCCCACCGAATGCTATAGCATCCTTACCCAACCTTCCACAGATCGCTATACACAATAAGGAAAAATTCAACCTTTTTCTCCATTCTTTGAAATAACCATATTTTTCATCCAGACCTGCAACTGCCTCTACCAACTTTAAGTACTGTCAAAATGTATATTATTGAGACTGAAAGATTATACTGGCTGTCAGCATACTTCTGATGTTGTTAACAATATAACACTTGCCTTTTTTAATTGTCTGCTTTAACCATCACGTGTGTGTGCATGCGTGTATGTAAAAAAGTTTTGTTAAGGAATTACCTATAAATTTGAATTATATCTGTGGGCTACGTGTATTTGACGCTCAATTTTTATGAAGTTATATTGGTACTCATATTTCCTATTATTACTATCGAAGGCATACATGTATCATAAATGACAAAAATACTTTTAACGAAAGAAATATTTAATGGTCAAATGAAATGTTCATGAAAAGCTTAGAAGATGTAAGCTACGAAGAAAGTTTTAGAAGCCTGAGAGCATCAACAATAAATAAAAACATAATTAGCTTGAAAAAAATAGTACTGGCCAGTCGTCAAACCATAATTCATAATTAGATAAGTTACTAAGGACTTAAACGTATAATTTGCTTTATGCCATTTCACTTTAAGCAATGACTTACGCACGAGACAGTTCTCTCTAAATTAATGCCAAAATTTCTCCATTTATGCCAACAACAGTAACGCATTGACATTGCTCATAGGGTGTAGAGATCATGGACGTTACTTGTAGCCCTATTTGCAATCAGGGAACAAAGAATTCTCTGTTCTTCTTTATAAAAGTACACCAAATATATTAATCAAGTTTCTCCTTCTGTTACCAACCTAGATGATGTGCAACGTAAAATATTAAAAAGATTTTTATTCAATAAAAACTTCTTGTAGTAAAATAACTTTAATGCAATTACTACGTAATTATATTTACTTTTATATTTTGATATAATGTTCTACTATAACAAATTAAATTTCTAAAAGTAAGTCAAAAGTATAGAAGATTTTTTTCGAAATTAAAGATATTTTATAAGACTAAATAGTATACACAAAGTTGAATTTATTTATAAAAATGTAAAATAATTTTCGTTTCAGTTTACGTTTTAACAGTTGTATCAACTTTGAAATAATCAAAAATTTTACATTAGATAATATAAAAAAATTGTTGTTAAGATTTTGGAAATTTATTTTTTATTTAAATAAGTCGCACGATGAGTTAACAAATAATTTATTATTTTTGCAATAGAAAATATTTAAGAAATACATATTTTTTTTGTGACATCTAATGTCATATACCTCATACTTATTACTTTGATATACCTAGCTCCACTCTAAAATTATAATGAGCGAATGCACTTCAAGTTTTATATCTGCCTCTGCACTTACGTGACACATATTTTTCTTCTTTGAAAAAGATCTACCGTTGCAAAACACGAACTACGCGTAAGTATACCATCCAAAAAATCTTATGAAGCGCTTATCTCACAACACAAATATGAATCAATACACGCAAGAATGTTAACAATTACTGATTTTAACATTTACTATTGCATGTGATCCACAACGTCAATTGCTTACAATTTTGACATCAACTTGTACCAAAATAAGAAATCGAAAGGATTTGCATTTTACCCATCAATAAATGTATGGTTACTGCACCGTGATGTTGCTTATATGAATTAGGAGTAGCAAGGTTAAGCTCTAATTGATCGCTAGAAAGTAAAACATAGAGAAAAAAGAAATAAAGGACACTTAGTTTGGATTCCAACGTTAGAAGTAGCAGCCCGATAATCGCGATGGCCACGAGTACTCTTGTGTAGGATAAGAGCTATCATTATAGTGAAACTTGTAGGATCTTGCGACTATGTATGCACAAACAGAGGCTGACAGACGATCACATTTACAAGTTATATTAAGAAAAACTATAAATTCTCAAAAATTGTAAGTGCAAACTCAAAAATTGATAACTTATACTTTTGTAAAATTTTATCTTTTGTGGCCTTACAAAATTTAGTAAATTATTATATAAGATATTAGTTAGTTTCATTAAACTTGTTTTCTAAATTTACATATTTCAAAATTGAAGATTTCAATTCATAAGCCAGAAGTTTAGCTTTACTTAACAAACAGAGATACAACAAAAATAAACAGACTAACGTGTAATAAAGACCTTTACAAGGACAAGAGATATAAAGACTTAAAAAGTGCAACTACAGCATCACGTAGGCAGAAGTTCATACCGTAGGTCAACGTCAGTTTGATGTATGACACATCAACACTTCTCCATGCATATCGCTCGGTAAAACCTAACACTACAACGCTGAGTCAACAATGAAAAAGGAAAGCAAACTGCAAGTAAAAGCAAATAAAGCTTTTAGGCCGATGCAATGGCTAGTTTCTAATGAAAAAGAGTAAATTTATTTAGACGCAAAACAAATTTACGTGCTTTATCCTTTACTTAGAAATTTGAACGTAACAACTTCAAATTCAGTCAAAGTTGAAAATTTCTTGCCAAGCAATATTTTCTATTTTTAAATTATTATCACGTTTTAATTCGATATAAATTCAACTTCTTTTTATCTTCTACATCTTGCCTAAGTGACGTATAATTGACTATAAGAAGAAAGTTGCTTTTTTAAATATAATATAAATCATTGAACTTTGACGCTGATAATTATTAATAGTCATGGAAAACGCTACAACTAAAGAAAAATTTTTTCTGTAAATAAATAAAGGTAATAAGAATGCATTTTCTGTATTTAAAGTTCTATACAAGAACTTTCTTTTTCATTTTTTTTTTTTCAGTTAAAGTTTTTGCTCTATATCGTATTATAGTAATTTTATAATCTTAGATTTTATACCATTTCATAATCCATTATCTATACTTAAATTTTGTATCAACATAACAACTGTTCTTATTTTTGAACGAAGCAGATGTACAGATAAGCCTCTAGAAATACCGTTAAGCATTTTAATTGGATAATTTATATAAATATTATTAACTGATATCCCATGAGCAAAGTCAAAACTTTATTTTTGGATTTAATAAATCATTTTTTATGAAAAAGTATTAGAAAAGGCGATACAAAAGACGACATGGAAAATAATTATTGTGTCAAATTTTATTTTGTTAAAAACTGTTGAGTACGGCTTTCCAATACTACATGTAAGCCTGTATATGCTTGTGTATGTGTTTGTATGCACGTGCATTTACTATGCAGCCGAGAGCTCGATGTTTTGACTTTAGAGGGGTGCAAAACATGAACCACGCTCTATCTACCACGGTTCTCCGACTTTTACACACGTCCGCACACGAATTAGTGATTACAGCCTTTTTTGTATCTTATACCTTTTTCTTGTAATAAAGACTTTTATACGAACATGCCCATCTAATTCCTCATACCCTTGTGCTCCAACAGGTTATGGGCCCAGGTCGACGTATTGGAAAAGCATGAAAACAAAAAAGACTTTCTTTGAAAGTGCGCATGAGTGCAAAGTGACTGACTAGGGTGCGTGATCGTAAAAGTGATTACAATGGCTGAGCTTTCGTCACGCAACATCAAGAAGTTCGACGGGAGAAATTCCTAAAGATGGAAGTTTCAGATGCAAAATCTGTTCATAGCTCACGGCGTAGAGAACATCGTCTCGAGAATAAAAGCTGTACCACGAAACCGCGCGTCCGAAAATGGCAAAGCTTGGATCAAAGAAGACGCCAAAGCTAAGTTCCTCATGTCATCAACCATGGAACTTGCTCAACTAAACCACGAGCTTGTTTGCACAACAGCCAAAGAGATGTAGGACAGGCTCGTGGTGATACACGAGCAAAAGTCAGTCACGCATAAGGTATTGTTAACACAGACAAAGGCCAAAATTCTCGAAAATTTTTCATCGAAATATAAGAGCTTCCGCAGTGCCTGAAACAGTGTGGAGCCTGACAGACAGACGATTGAATATCTATAGGCGCGTCTACTCGAAGAAGAGTCGTTGTTGAAAGACAACTCCGAAGAAGCTATAGCGCTAACGGCCACTGTTGGAAAAGGCGGGAAGAACGGTAACGTCAAAGGTACTGGTCAGAAGAAATACAGAGGGCCACGACGCACCAAGGAGCACGTGACATGCTACAGCTGCCAAAAGAAAGGTCACTTTGCTCGCGACTGTCCACAGAAAGACAATGACAGCCAAGGCTACAGCAAGAAAGAGTCACAAAATTATGCACTAATAACGACGAAGCTAGAATAAGATGGCACGAGGCTGAACTCCAAGCCTTTGATAGTAATCCCGACGATAGAACTGCTTGGAGCAGATAGATCCGAAGTTTGAATTACCGACAGTGGTGCATCAGCACACATGACCCATCACAAGGAGTGGTTCGTCGACTACAAACCTCTGAGAAACAGCAGCACTGTTTTGCTCAGAGATAACGGTGAGTGTGTGGTAGTCGGAGAAGGCACGGTAGCTGTCAAGCGGCTCATCCAAGGTGAGGGGCGCCTCGGGCGTATGAAAAATGTGCTTCTCGTGCCAGAAGTAAGAAAGAACCCCCTTTCAGTTGGCACCTGCACAAGAAAAGGCTTTGAGGTTACCTTTGACAAAAACTCTGTTAAGTTTTCTGGAGAAAGCAAAGTTCATGTGATTGGTGTGTTGCGAAACAATAACCTGTACAGGATGCTTTTACAAACCGTTGTGCAAAGCAAGGTCTCACAAGCTTATTTATCGGTGGCAAGCTTGAAATGTTGGCATAAGCGTCTGGGGCATTTCAACGAGCGTGCAGTTAAGCAGCTGATAGAGAAAGGACTCGTGTCCGGTGCAGAAATCGACACGTGTGAAGCCTTTTCTGTAATTTGTGCCAGATCGGAAAAGCACACCGTCTGCCTTTTAATAAAGTGAACGAGTGGAGGGACACAAAATCTGAAGAGCTGTTTCATAGCGACGTCTGTGGTCCCATGTCAGGGACATCGCTTGGAGGTGCACGATTTTTCGTGACCTTCATTGACGACGTCACAAGATACCGTTACGTGTACTTCCTGAAGCACAAGTCAGATGTGTTCGACAAGTTTAAAGGATTTGAACGAGCAGTGTGCAACAAGTTCGGTTGACCAATGAAGGCCTTTTGGAGTGACAATGGCAGAGAGTTTGCCAACACGAACATTCTCGACTACATGACGAAGCGAGGGATGCAGTTTAAGCCATCCACTTCGTGTATGCCCAAACAAAATGGCAAGGCCAAGAGAAGCAACCAAACAGTTGTAGAATGTGCAAGAACGATGCTGCTCGCCTCCAATCTCCCCTGCACTCTTTGGGCGGGAGCTGTCCGCACAGCTGTTTATTTGATAAACAGAGTGACAGTTTCAGAGTACGCCAGAAGGAAGACATCCTACGAAGCTTGGACCGGGCGAATACCTGATCTCGAACATGTAAGAATGTTTGGAGCTGAGGTTTTTGTGCATATTCCAAAAATATTTACGAGAAAATTTGACCCTCGATCGAATCGAGGAGCCCTTGTCAGATACGAGAAAAACTCGTTGAACTGCAAAGTTTACGGTCCAATCACCAAGAGAATCATCGTGTCAAGGAATGTGACTTTTTCTGGCATATTAGCAACACAAAGAGCAGCGTCTGGCTCAGAAGAAGTAGAAGTGCACGTGTCCTTGGACCGAGCTCATACGAGAGCGGAAGGAGAAAGAGAGCTAGTCACAGACGAAGAACGTCCAGTCGAACCTCGAACTGTAAACGATTTATCAGCGCCTATTCTTCAAATGGGCGAGAAAAGAACTGACTCTCCAGAGAAACCACAGCTCAAAGCAAGACAGCTAAGAGAACGTGAAACAATCAAGGAACCGATCAAATACCTGGCTAACATTGAAGAAACTCACATACTCAAGACGTATAAGGAAGCTGTGACCAGATCTCAGTCAGCTGAGTGGCTCCAAGTCATCAAAGAGGAGTTGCTGGCTCATGGAAGTAACGCGACCTGGACTGTAGTTCCTTGCGACTTGTCAAGAGTTTCAGTTAAATCAAAATGAGTCTTCAAATTGGTGACGAACGGCAACCCGGTTACACCGAGGTTCAAAGCACGTCTGTGCGCCAAAGGCTTTCAACAAAAGTAAGGTATCGACTTCACAGAAACGTTCTTGCATGTCATGCGCTACGACTTCGTGCGCACACTGCTAGCCCAGGTGGCTCTCGAGGACCTTGAACTGGCCACTTTGGACGTTCGCACTGCGTTTCTTTATGGTAATCTCAAAGAGGAAATTCACATGGAGCTGCCTGAAGGATTAGACGTCAGCTATCAAGAAGCAGACGTTGAAAAAAGGGAGATATGCAGTACGAGGGCAGGCGCAGGCAGTGTAAGTGAGCGCAAAAGTGTCATGTGTCGTCTGCCCAAGTCGCAATACGGCTTAAAACAAACGCCTCGATGTTGAATCCGTCGTTTCAAAGAATTTCTACGTAAGTTCAATTTTGTCGATAGTGGCGCAGAAAAGTGTGTCTACGTAGGTAATTTCTACGATCATTCACTATATCTCGCTCTATATTTCAACGATGGGCTTCTTGCATACATATATGGCCGTGTTATTAACTCCGTCGTGAGCTATTGCAAAGAGAATTCGAAATTGCGGTAGGAGATAGTATGTTCTGTAAAACATACAGATGTACTTCTAGTATGAATTTTTGAAATACTGTTTAGCACTTTTGTTGAAGTATACAATATTTTTTACGCAGAAATTTTTTTAACATGTTGACGAAGTTGTTTTTAGACTGATTAGACTAAACAAAATACACTTGAACTATATCCTGAACTGCTTAACAAATAAAAATTGGGTAATTGAATGATTCTAAATCTTTTTTCTTACTTGTGAATGATATGCAGCTGATAGTATATTAAGAAATCTTAAACTGGGAAGCGTTAATACTGTTCTTCATAAAATATTTATAATTCCCAGAAAATTTCAAAACAGTAAGTACTTCTTGGCTAGCAGGGTTTTTCTTTTTTTTTCTTTAATTCTAATTGCGCTTTGACTTTATAGCTAAAAAATTTCGAAATAAAAGTTTATCTCCTAATTATTCTAGATAATCTTGAACACCAATGATTTGTGTTAGTACTATAGATCTATCTATCCCTGTTTAATAACTGTAAATAATATCTGTTATTGGTTATTTTATAACAAATTATATAATAAAAAAAAAAACTACATTTATAAAACGACACATTTCACTATCATTCAAACTAAATGCTTTAGTAAAGTGTTTGTTAGTAAGTCATTTGTAAATAATTCTCGTACTTAGATATTACTATTTCATAATTTGATGTAATAGTATATTACGTTCCAAGACAAGAAAGTAGTACGTTCCCATCCGCATGTATATTGCCACCTGAGGTGAAGCCAAGGGGGGAGAATACGTGGACTGTGATGTGCTATTTTCCCGCTGAGTGGCATATACAATTTTTCTTCATACCTGGCAGGAAGTTCGCGACCCAAAAACAGTAATTTGTTGCTTGGTTTTATATAAAATTAGCATGCAGTCGTTCCGTCGTTCATTGTGAACGCTTATGCCTTTGTTGATCTAGGAACTCTGGGGAAATAAAAATCAAGCGAGATAGAAAACAATATATAGCTACTATGGTACTGTATGCAGCAGCCACACTTGTAGAAGTCGTTTAATTATATATACAACTCAATTACACACAAAATTTATGTTAAAATCTTTTATACCGGCACTATGAAAATTATATCAGTATACAAATCTACTTGAAAACAAAACGGATCTTAAGGTATGCCACCAAATACATAAGCTTCTGATCTTTATTTACATTCTCACAGAATCGCTTTCAGTACTCAGATGTATCAAGACTGAGTACCTAATTACTCTCAATTGTTGAGTATAACACTACTCAATGGCTTACTTCATTAATTTTATACTCTGCAATCTACATATTCACATGGCATAAGTATTGAGGTTTTGTTCCGAGTGTTTTGGTTTACGTCAGCTAACTATAGTATATTATTGACTATAGCTATTTACACATAAGAAGCTGACTACTGACATGAGAAAGTAACTAGGAGAAATCTGTGCAGTACATGAGTGCGCAAAAAAATGATTTCCGTCCTGGTCAGGAATGCATAGTTTCTAAGCCTGAAAACAGGACGGGAATGCGAACTTCCCGTTAAGGCATGATAAAAATATTTTTATGGGCATACTATTTAGAAAACAGCTTCTTACTATATTGTTTTGCAAATACAAAAGTGTCACTGCTTTGAAAATTATAATAAGAATCACATGGATATTACATATTTTTTTCAGATATCATCCTGTTATCAGCATCAAATTGTAGTATGGTATAAAACTTAGTTACAGATTCAATATGTTCCTGAAACAACTTTTTGATGGACAAAATTGCAATCACACCTAATAAACCCGCTTGGTCCTTAAACGAGTATTTATACTGACATCTCTTCTAGAAAATTGTATAAAAGTCCCAAGCAATATATGGTATCTAACAGACAAATTCAGAGGACGCTGGTTTTCTCAAGCGGATTGTTATGCGACAAACAGGTTTTAGTGAAGATTATTTGTCTAAAAGTATGACAGGCCACGTTTATTTTGTTAATTAAATCCTAACAATCATAACTACTATCGACCATCAGCTAGTCAAAAGCTATATATTAATCAGTCGTATAAGGTTTTTTGACGTGAAACATACATTGGCGCGCTTGGGGGTTCGACTGACGCGATGAAGTGACCCGTGCGATGGCACGATCTCTGGCTTAACTCGGCTCAGCTCTCTGTCTCTTTCTCCACGCGCTTACTGCTGCCCCTCTCTTGTTTTTAACGTATCCTACCTGCATATATAGCTATGTAGAAGAGTTTATGTTAAGTAAATATCATATATGAGTTGTACATATAGCACATACATACGTACACACATATATTATACATTATATACGTGTAAGCAAAATTTCAAATTTTACGGACTCTGGGAATTAAACCCTTATTCTATAGATTGAAAGTCAGGGACCTTACTAATTGTGCTACGCAGCATGCCAGTCTGATTGCTGTTCTTATAACTTATGGATACCAACCAAGAAACTTCTGAATTAGCAAACTGATCTATAATAGAGCATTCTTATATTATCAATATACGTTTATTATGTATAAATATATATATATATATATATATACATATATACATTCATATTATATAATATAAAAAATGCCCTACTGTAGATCAATTTTCTAATTCAGAAACTACTCGGTTGGTATCCATAATATATAAATGAGTATTAATCGTGGTGGCGCAACGGTAGGGTTGCAGTTCCATCAATCTCCAAGGTTAAGCTGCATTTAGCGCGGTTAGTACTTGGATGTGTGAGAGGGTAATCATCTGGTCACCATTTAGGTCTTGCCCTTTTGTCTGTGCTCTTGATTCTCGAAGGTCGATTAACTGTTTCTCTGACGCTTTGTCTACGTGATCATAAGTGTGACTGAGCTGGTCCAGAGGTTTATATACGTATATAAACATTTGGTCATAACTTAGGTGCACTGATGCGTGATGGCTAATTAATACTACGCTTGTGTAAAAAATGCCATGTCTGAGCCTACGGGTGATGATGAATAAACAAACAAAAATTTATATACAAGCCTGCTCATTTCAAAGGATATAGTAATGATAACTTTTAAGTGGTCTTAGAATATCAAAATTATGTGAAATTATATTTTAAAGTTCGTTTTGCTTACATCTTTTAACGGTTTGACATACAGGAAAAATAAAAATACTAGCGTGTTGTGCGAAAATTTTTTTATTAATAAGCACTTTTAATTTTGTTCCGACTAGCACAAAATGTTTAGAAAAAAATAAAACGGCATTGAGGCCATACCTGTAAAAGTACCTTCTTAAGTTAGAGGAGTCGAATTAGTCAATATTGACTAATTATAAAGAAAAAGTTGTTTGCTTATTGTGACAAGTAAACGACATTTTACTGATTCGCAGTAAAACTTGACTGATTCAACTTATAAGTGAGATAGAGAGAGCCATTTATCGTCTTCTGTCATGTTTGCTCTCTCTCTCTCTCTCTCTCTCTCTGTCTCTCTTCCTCTCTATTGTACTCATACAGGTAGGCCTTTTTAATGGCTTTTTTTAATATTTTGTGTATGTAAAAATAATGAATTCATATTAGAATTAGTATAATTTTTGCATCATTTAAAACCACTTCTTCTCTGTGAACTGGATTATATTGAAATATTAATATTTGACCATAATATAAAGGTTTCCCGGGGTCTTCTAATTGTGCTTACTTAAACTTTATTTTAACCTGTCTTTAATAAAGACCCAACAAAATTCCCACACGGGTGCAACTACACCCAGTAAACAGATATCCAAAAAGATAAAGAAAGACAGAAAGCAATGCACCTGATATTTCTTTAAAACCAATGTATGTACCTATGTGTAGGTAGGTAGTATAGATATACTTTTTGCCATGTATTATTGTTCTTTCTTGTTCTCGTTGTTTATATGTTAAAGAACAAAAAAAAAATATAAACATAATTTGCTTTTTCCTAATGTATAATATTTACTAAAAAAACACATATTGATGAAAAAACTGTCTTTTTACTATAAAAATATGAAATGAAGATTACTTAAAGTCAAAAGAATAAATACTTCTTCTACCTCAAGCTTTTTTGAGAGGCAGGTGTGCGCTCAGTAACAAAAATAAGATTTGCCACACACACGACATTGCTTCGTGGCTGCCTTACGTCTCTCGGACCCTGTCTCGCAGATCCCTCGGGTCGCAAAATATTCCTGAGGACAACGGCACTTATCTGACGAAAACTACTATTTTTATCATAGACCGTCAAATACTACCAAGTTCAGTAACATATTATTTAATGTTTTACATCTGTCGTGGATTCCGAGACCCACACCTCGTTTTTTTTTCATTTTTCGTGATGATTAATCGTGCTATTAATACTCCTGAGCCTTCTACTGGTGCCAGATAATCGTAAAGCCCCAGTAGTTTTTTTCCATAGGCGCAGATCATATCGCCTCATCTTGTGTCATCTGAGTCGTCTTGTTTTATCTCAACTCATCTCTTGTTGACTCAAAAAAACCTATTTTGACCTGTGAAGACACGTGTTCGCTCGTTGGAGACGCGCGCACATCTAACCGTGCTTATCTTATACTACAATCTTGCTGGCAGACGAGGAAGCAGTTACGCTCCTGCATAGCACGCATTGCAGATATATAACGGCTTGTGTATCGTCAATTGGCATTGATCATTGCATGTGCTGTTAAAATAATATGCCGGCTTAGTTCTGTGAATCCAGATATAAAAAAAATCTTCCTTAAAAATTATTAGCGCATCCAGAGCTTCCTTGAGAGCTAAAAAGTTATCGGTGATTAGCTGCATTTTGTGCATGCTTGCGAGTACGTATATTACGAGACGAGGTACGTGCTTAACCAGAAGCAAAGCACGTGTAAAACGTAGCGAGAGTTTTGGTGCCTAGCTGGCAGCGTCTAGTTCAACTGATTTTTCGAATATGAATTTACGAGGGATCGTGGCACAAAAAAAACTTCTGAATTGACACTTAATAATATCCAAAAAACCACAGAAAAAAAAAACTTTAATGAACGTATTTGAACGAAGGATATAAATAAACAACGTGAGGTAAAAAAAAATGCACTTATAATGAGCTACAAATGAAGATATCTTTCGAAGCTTAAGGGAAAAACACTGAAGAGAGAAACCCGAGAAAAAAACAACAACAAAAGATACGAAGGAGTAAGGTTGAACAAACATTTTTAGATCAACTTTCCTAGAATTAAGAGTGTGTATTTGTGTAGATAACTTATAGGCGCACGTCCACACGTGTCTCAAACAGCTTTTGAATATATAAACGTAGCACGGTCGGTGCAGCGCATTTTCACCATGCTTCACTTGCAGCATGCCAAGCTCTTTGAAAATCATGCAGATGACGATGATGATTAGATGAACGAAAAAGTAAGAGAAGTGAACTAAAAATAAGAAAGATGAGGGAGCCAATAAGACAAATATAGTACTTTACTATATACGCCGAATACTCAGGATCGCAGTTTACAATTGTAGACCACTCTATATAGACAGATATTTCGGAACTGACACGACGCGCCCACCTAAAGTAGTAGCAAGACTCCCCTTTGCTATTAATTCTTTCGCCTGCTACAGTCGTCAGAACCTTTCAATACCCTTTCACCTTACGTGAAAATCCATGAAAAAGTAAGAAATAATGATATAAATCAATTAAAAGAAGGGAAGAGACATATGACCTAAGGACGCTTTAAGAGAGCAAGAGAGAGATAGAGTTATAGTATGGATGACAAATTAGTGGAAAGCGAGTAGAGAAAATGCGAAATATCTAGCTAATGAGAGAAGAGAGAGAGAGAAAGAGACAGAGAATCAGAGTTAGGAAGAGAGAGAGAGAGAGAGAGAGCAAGTAAATGTACCAACTAAATCAAAAGGGGAAAAAAGATGAAGGTAAGAAAGAAATTAACTTGGGCTTGCATATGTAAATGTGTTATGTAACAAATTTTCCGTGAACGCGGTGTGCTGCCATTTTCGGCGTGCTCTGCGGTAAACCCTCCACCACTCACGAGGCAGCCTACGAATTTTTGTGGCTTATGACTAAACAACGTGTACTAAGGTTATGCTCGTGATCCAAGTTCCGTATATTATGCGGCAGTGACCTTGGACTAGGCTTGAGCTAGAGTTTCGTCGAGCTATTCCAGTGGGAGCGCATGTGGTGCAGCAGACTGTAGTCAACTGTTTCCTCAACGATCATAAGGTTGACGGTGGGAAGCACGAGTGCGAAACTAGTGGTATAAAGAAAGAGAATACCTTACTAATAATAAACACAGTAAGGAGATACTAGAAAATCTGGAACAAGAGGTCTCACCGTTTTGAAAATTCTCAGCAAATGTTAGTCACTTAAAATTTTATTTCAAAGGAGCTAAAACTATTAGTCCTTCCAATTTAAATGTTATACACTTAATTAATTATTATTTCTTAAATTTTTCAAATTTAAAGTTATATTCTGCTTCTTTTATCCTACTGTTGCAGTTGGTAGCGTGGAAAAAGAGTGGATGCTTAAGAGATGGCAACTCAGGAGATGACAGTTTTAGTGTTTTCAATACTATTGCGACCTGTTATTTTCAAAAGACAACCTCCCCCTTCAAGAACCAGTGAGCAATTTACAAAGTCTGTTTAAAGAAGTAATTAGAAGTGCATCCATTCTAGACACTTTGAATGACCAAGCTGCTAATTTACTCCTCGTTAGCAGCCCTGCAATAAATCTTTTATTGTGGAAGATTCTTTCCCTATACTCGCAGCAAATAAACCCTGATGACATTCTTTTCTTTAAAAAAAGTTTCATTAAATTAGTGTTTTATTAAAAATAACCTAGTTGACAGTGGAAAGATACGGTCCAATACAACGAAAATTTTAGGTTTAGTCAAAGTCATCAAACTTCTTTCAAAGAGTCATATTTTACTTAACTGTAATTATTATTTCATTCACAGCTTAATTTAAAATCACTGAAAATTTTAGCTAATTGTTCGATGGATGTTATTTCGATTAACTTAAAACAGGAACCTGCTGAGTCCAAATATTTAAAAAAGGAGCCTTTTTCTTATGCTACTGTTGATCCATCTTAAGACACAACAGAATCTAGCTTTTAGCTTTAATTTTGTTAGTCTCATAGTTTTAGTTTTCAGTACCATGCACGAGCTTCTCCTACTTTCCATTATATATTTATTTACAAGCTCTATCAAATTTTTATTACAAAAGAAAAGTCACTTTAAATANATCAGCTTAAGCTGAAAATGTTTCCAATGAGATAGAAGTTATGATATGGGGAGTGTCTGTTAAGAATGGTAGTAAAATTGCCAACGTCCCACCCTTTATTTATGAACAGGAGATACTCGAAGTGCACGTGCACGTGACGCAAATACTAAAGGAAATTTTTGAGAAAAATCTTGTAAAGAAAAACAAGCAGCAACGTGAAAGCTTATCAATAGGTAGTAGTAATGCTATAATTATATGAATAAATAAACAGTTGTCAATGTTATTTGACAAGAATATTATACACTGACGTTGCAGAGTATGCTGAAATCACTTATTAACAACTGTCTAACTTGCAAACTATGGCAAGCGTAGCCAAAAACATCGAATGAAACGATGACCTAATACAGTATTCTATTTAAAATGATGTTGCTGAAAACTCAGCAAGTGAAAAACTCACAGTCGTTGATATACGTATCGGCTGATCCCAGAGATAGCTAACCTTTAACCCCTGACCATTATCTCGTCGATAGTTTGTCAGGTGAACTCAGGTTAAACTGGTATGAGGCATGGCATTTATGTTACAAAGAAAAATCGTAGTTAGCTCAAGCTATGGTGAATCCAGTTGAAGATAAACGGTTACTCGAATACGTGCTCACTTTGCAGACACGTTAAATATTAAATGTAAAATTAGATACGGTAAAAGTATGTTATATTGTTTTAGTATTCAAGTTGCAAGTGCCTCTTTATGTACAAAAAAAAAAGCCTTGTAACAGACGTGTTAGCAGGACGTGATAAAGTGATATGAGCAGCTAAAACAAGTATCTCAGGCTGAGAACTTGGGCTTTTGGTGAATAAATTAATTAAGTGATAACATTGTACAAAAGGAAGGGTAAGGACGCAGCACGCAGTGAGTTAGTTGTGTTCCAGATGAGTGAGAAATAGGTACACTATACTCTCCTTGCATTTGAACTTCGTATTCTTCAAATAAATTGCATAAGTGATCACAGATATTTGTTTTTCTCTATTCTGTTTTATTCATTTCGTTAATCCCGAATCATTTCCCCATAGCAATAAAACATGAAATCAAAAACAGTGACTTATACATTTTTAAAGCAGTGATGCCAGACTACTTGGGAGGGTATTCCCCTAAAACAGAGCTTAGTGTTCCAGCAAGCCGTAAGCTATAGGCTGGCGCAACTAGAGTACATTTCGAAAGAACCTCTACTCTACGTCCCTTACTCCTACTTTTTCTATCCATGTGATATATTTACGGTCAACCCACTTACGTTTTACATCTGATATATTACATATATACCTGTCAAGAGATTGTACGTCGTAGCTGAGTAGAGTAGATAGTTTCCGTTTATATTTTTAAATTTAAATAACATGAATAATAAATAGTACTAAAGTAAAGCTACAAACGGTTGTTCTTGATTTGTATTGCCAGGAGGTAAGACTTTTACATTAGAAGTGGAATTTTTATTTATCATTTCATCGAGCACCTCAGCATCATTGATAGAAAGCCAGAAGTTTTTTTTCGAAATCAATAATATCATTTGCAGTTATAATACACAAATAAATGTTAGATATTATCACATACTGCTATTTCAAGTGAAACAAAAATTAAAAAAAAATATAATTTAACCTTCTGAAAGACTTGCAACTTTAAAAGTTTAAGTGCTGTTTTAACTAGGACCTGTTATAACTGAATCATACATAAAATTGCTGACACTACAACTATCAATCTGTTTGTATGGACTAACTCTGATTGCTAATATTTGTTCTGCTGTTTGGCTTTCATTAATAATGTCATCATCACAGTGTACTTTAAGTAAATTATTTAACACTTTACTTATATTTTCTGTTTTTAATTTGATGTATTTATTACAGAATAATCGATTACTTTATTGTGGTCTGAACTCAATTTTAAATAATTCGAAGCATTTCGAATAGCAGAGAAGTGAAACGTTTTCTTTTCGGGGTGATAAAATCAATAATAAATGTCATTTAAAACTTCAATGGTAATAATTTTTGGCTTATTACTGTGGTTAACACCATCAAAATCAGCATTATCAGGTACATTAACATCTTTACAATTTAAACTATCACATAAACTAAAGCCTTCATTACTACTTGAGCTAGCAATTAAACTTGAGTCTTCGTTAGTACTAAAACTAGAAGGTACACTTGAGTCTTTATCATTACCTTAACTATGAGGTAAACTTAGATCTTCAATGTTACTGAAACTTGCAGGTAAGTCAGGTATATCAGGTACATCAGGTGCATTCATGTCTCTACTTGATACACAAAGATCTTCTTGTTTATTGGTATCTAGATAACTATAAGACAAATATAATAAATTTTTATGTACACACATGGTTATAAAATAATTGTAAATAATTGCAAAAATGTAATAATCATAATAATTTTTGTCAAAATTCTTGCAAAAATAAAAATAAGTATTGTAGTCATAAAAAAACAAGTAAAACATAAAACTTTCAATGAATAGGTTTCCAGTTAAATCAATAATTATAATAATATATTAATACCATATAACCTTTTTAAACAGCTCCAACACTCAAAGAGAGCCTTGTAAGAGATATCGCTATTCTATTTGTCAAAGAAACACTGTACTTCAGAAGATTCTAATATATTTAAAGGCAGCAGTGATTCGAACTGGGTTATTATTTTTGATGTTTCTTGATAAGATTAAGTAGACAAAATAACGACATTACTCGTGTAATTATCCATGCAGGCTGAGAATGAGTTCACAACAGCCGAATGCGTGACTCACAAAAGAAATGATAAAACAGATAATAACATAAATATTAATTTTTCAATAGAATTTTTAAATAATATCATAGAAGGTCTTCCACCACAAGAATTAATATTAAAAAAAATGCTATGGTAATGTTAATAAGAAATTTGAGTATATTAGACGGTCTTCGTAATGGCACAGGATTGAAAATAACAAAATTATTTAAGTATAATATAGAAGCAGAAATAATAACAGGAGAAAAAAAAAAGTTTATATTCCTAGAATAATATTGAATACTGCCACCTCATCATCGTTACCTTTTGTCTTTTATAGAAAACAGTTTCCCTTTGTATTAGCATTTTCTATGTTTATCAACAAATCACAAGGACAGAGTTTTGATTTCTTAGGATTATATGTAAAAAAACCTTTGTTCTCTCACGGACAATTATACGTTGCTTTATCAAGATGTAACAATCCAAAAAGAATTTTTATTTAAATAAAATCTGAGAATAAATAAGAAATTATATATTTATTTACAAGCTCTATCAAATTTTTATTACAAAAGAAAAGTCACTTTAAATAATATAAAAATTTTGGGAACCACTAATACTTTTCATATTTTGTGCAAGTCTTTCAGACTGTGTAATCGTAGAGAGAAGCTGAAAGAAAAGGAGGATAGAAACAGAGCCAGTGGTTGACAAAAAACGGGGATCTGAGGATCACCAAAGCTCCTATCCAGGCTATGTTCCACCAAATTATCGTACATCTTTTTAATTTCCTTACCAACATAACCCTTATTACAGTCCGTACCCACCTCAATTTTACCATTATGTAACCATGCCTCACTTAAGGTGAAAGTAGGTATACTGGGACAGTTGTCGGCAACCATTTTTTCGATTGATCTTTTGAGACAGAAAATAAGATTTTATACACCCGTTTTTCCTTAACCTAAGATTAGAATCTTAAAGAATTGAAAAAAAGTGTGCCGATCACTTTTAAAAATTCAGATTAAAAAAATTTTCTACATTACGTCAGTAAGTAGTAGTGGGACATATTAATTTTAGCATGAACCTATACTGAAACGTAAAGGTACCAATAGTGGGACAAATCACAATGCAGATGAATAATGAGAATATAAAAATATTGAACTGTTTAAACAAGTAGTTGGTTCAAAATTATTCGTTTTAATGTACTAAAAGCATACGAAATTACGAAGCAATAATTATGAAAAATTAACTTTCTTCTTTTTTAATTTTTCTTTTTATAACTAAAGTCTGCATCTTCATATCTATTAGCTCTGTATCAAAATTTTTTAATTTTTTATTTGATTTATTTTGCTTTCTTTTAGATGATTTTGACTGTCTTAATTGTCCTTTAAATTATTTGCATAAGAGATTTGTATAATTTTTGCATTTCTGACCAAATATTTCTGATTTCCTGTTGTTTTTTCTTTTCATTTTCTTAAAAAAGTTTTTTTATTTCCTGTTCTTTTTCTTTTACTAATTTTTNTAAAGAGTACCAGAGATTTTAAGGTATTTACGAGTAGAAGCACAGCTCACAGAAAATATGAACGCTTACCGAATTAAGTTACCCTTTTTTTTTGTTTAAAAGTTAATATCGTGGTGAATGTAATAGAGTACAGTTATTTTTGTGGAACACATTAATGATGTACAATTCTGTTACAGTTATCCCATAAGAAGACCTATTTTAAGTAATAATAAGAGTTTAGTACAAAAGATAACATACTTATCGTGTGATTTTTCACTTCTCACAATTATATACAAACAGGCAAGTTTCTCAGTATCCTGAAACATTTGCTATCCAACACGTAGCAAGGATTAGAAATCTAATCAAGTAAACATCTATATTTTACGCGTGTGGGTTAAAAAATATCAATGTAAGAATTCATAGGCCGATAAAAATTGTTTAAAATTGGATAATTATTATGAGAGCTGATGTAGTTTAAATAAGACGGCGTACTTAAGGAAATAGAAAAGAAGGCACAGTATTCAAGTATTAAAATTCTACGATCTCAGTTATTATAAAGTTATTGGAGTAATCTATGCCTATAACTCAGTTATTTAAGCCTCATTATATGATTTCTAAATATTGAGGCACCCCACAGAAATATAATTCCATCATCATTTGAGGGAATTCGGGACTAGAATGATTTTTTCGGAACCTCAATAAAAAGTGTGATTTTGGAACAGCAAGGCTGCAGGCACATTTTTTGCATTTTGCTTCGAATTTCTCTCGTAAGAAAAAAAAATTAGATTTTAGGGCAGTCTAAATATCATTGAAGTGGCTCACCTTACCGACTGCGTGTTTTGTTCAATACAACCTTATAACATTATTTGTTTGAAAAAATAACTGCATTACAATCATAGTTACTACCTTTCAAGGATACCCAATTGTAGGTTATTTACGTACGCGTTTTCCTAACCTCTACTATTCATATTATCTTCAATAACCTCCCTTTTACCAAAATATGCGAGTATTTTATGCTAATCTCTGGCAAAGTTTTTTTCAGACGACAAGATTATCCGTCCTACAGGGCCATTGAAGCTTAGATAAGAAAACTATTATTTCGCAAAATTAAAAATAAATGACAATTCTTCTAGTTTAAAAAATAAATCCTTTCACAATTGGGCTTGATTTATTAAAAACTTTTGGAGGAAAATGAGAAATAACTTGAGATTATTTATGCTAAACTTCTTTTTATTCTTCCTGCTCAACTGAATATTCTAATCACATGAAGTTACGTTCAAGTTCCAAATTATCTCAGAAAAAACTTTCAAGCTTGTATAATCACTCTTACATGAAATAATTCACAAACTATCGTCAAAATGTTACTTTCGTACTCCGTTCCAATCTCAGTTTCAAACGTAAAAGCTGCTACTAGAAGAAAAAAATTTTTTCTGCTATGTCCTTCCTCATACTATGTCAGATATGGATATCGTATGTTACATTAATGCAATAATAACATTAGTTTCTAATCTGTAAGCAAGAATGCTTATGAAATACTAAATGTCCCATCATTTGAATTAAAATGTCAGTGACAGTAGAAATCTCTTTGAAAACCACACTGTCGTACTTTTTAATACCTTATAGTGGTCACTTTTTAAATCTCACATAATGACAAGACAAATGCACAAGCTACAGCTGTCAAAAATAATAATCTATTTAAATGATAAATATTGTTCACTTATCAGGGTATATAATCCTCATGTGGGCTCAGCGAGAGAAAGAGAGAGAGAGATAGAAGCCACACAAATATATCGTGCTCCATTTCGTTGCGAGTGGTGCTGAAATTCGACTCGAAGCTCGAGCAGAAGCCTTCTAGTCTTGGTCTAGAGCAGTCGAGTTTTGGAGCCCCTAAGCCTGTTGATCTGCCTCTTCGCTTAGCCTTGTCACCATTTTGCTCGTTTGTTGCTACTCCTCACTGCAGTGTTGTACTTCTGTTGTCATTGTTTGTGACTGCCATTTCACGCGTATGCTAGAAACTCATTGTTGGATACAATCCAACTCTTTTTGGAGTCGGAGAAGGTCCCTTCGCAGGACTTACTTACTCCAAAAGAAAAATTTTACGAAGAACTCTTCGAAACTACTTAAACTCGAGACTCTACAGGTTGCTTTGAAGTTCGTTTACCATGAACGTCTACACCCAAATTCTCAAACTCTCGTGAAATAGCAAAAGCATGCCTACTGCGCTCAGAGCGTCGCTTAAAATGGATGCTGTTCACCGTCAAGCATACTCTGAATTTATGCTTGAGTATGTAAAACTCAAACACATGGAACCAGTGCCTTTGAAAACACTATCTCGTAATAGTTATTACTTACGTTATCACTCGGTAATTCGTTTCGATAAAATACGAGTAGTTTTCAAAACGTCTCAATAGGGCACTACTGGACAGTCCTTGAATGACTACTTGTTACCTGGTCCCAAGTTGCAGTCGGATATAACATTGGTAATAACTAATTTGAGATTTTTTAAGTTTGTTTTCACATCAGATGTAGTTAAGATGTTTCGTCAGATATCGGTGTACCCTGAAGATCGAGATTGGCAGAGGATCCTGGCGTCTTAGCGACACCCAGCCAGTTAAAGAGTACAGAGCCACTTCTGTCACCTACGGAACGGCATCAGCGCCCTACCTCGCCTTTTGAGTGATGCGGCAGCTATCAGTCAATGGACAGCGTAATCACCCTCTTGCTGCCACCATCCTACAACACGGACTCTATGTCGACGATTGCTTCACTGGGTATGACACAGTCGAGGGAGCAATGAAACACAAGGATCAGCTCATTCAATTGTTA
This sequence comes from Copidosoma floridanum, assembly GCF_000648655.2. Next base: position 389,661 of record NW_019384214.1, read on the forward strand.
AGAACTGCTGGTATGGAACTTGATAAGTGGGCCTCGAACGAGCCAAGGATCCTTGAAGGCACCTCATCTCCACCCGGAAAACCCATAAAGCTAGACAATGTCATGTCTACCCTTCGCATTAAATGGAATCATAAAAGTTGGCTAGCTCCAATTATTATTGTAGCTAAGTTAATATTGCAGGAGCTCTGGCTGCACCAGCTTGACTGGGATACTTCCCTCAACGACGCATTGTCTCAGCACTGGCTCACCTTCTACCAGCATTTGAGAGGAGTGGAAGGTCTGTCAATACTTCGGTGGTCGGGCATCCTGCTCAATCAAATATGGCACTTACACGCCTTTTCTGATGCCTTTAAGAGAGCTGACGCTGCTGCAATCTACTCAGTTTCACCAGGAGGCCAATCAACACTGCTGTTGGCCAAAACCAAAGTCACCCCGATTAAGAGAATCCCCATTCCTCGCTCAGAGCTTTGTGGCGTAGTACTTCTGGTAAAGCTCGCAAAGCACCTCGTCCATTCCTCGAGTTTGAAACCCAAATCATTCTTCCTTTGAAACGACTTACAGATAGTCATCGAGTGGCTCAAGAAACACCCTTTACACTGGCCAACTTTCGTCGCCAATTGCACGAGCATAATAATCTCAACCCTTCCTGACGCCACTTGGAGTCACGTCAGATCGGAGCAAAACCCAGCTGACTGTGCAACTCGTGGACTTACTGCAGTTTTACTATCTATACATCGATTGTGGTGGCAGGGACTAACATGGATCACCAAGTCTCAAGCTAATTGGCCTGCTACCACCTCTCAACTCGATGACGTTCAAGTCTACCTCGCCAAGGATGCCTTGATAAAAGACAACATGGACTCGTCAAAGAGTATATGTATACCAGTATTCTTTGAAAAATCATCGTATTGTTTAATTCTTCGGATATTAGCTTATGTAGCTCGTTGGCAAGCCAATGCCAAACTACCAAACGTTCAGCAGCATGATGGCACTCTCAGCGTAGATGAGATAGAAAAAGCAAAAAACTTTTGTTTTAGAGCGGTCCAAAAGGCTCATTTTTTAAAGGAGCTTGCTTGTCTGTCAAAAGGCCATAATTTTGCCTAAGAAAAGCAGCCTGTGTCGTCTTAAGCCTTTCGTTTGCAATCAAGGACTTCTGAGAGTTGAAGGACGACTTGAGCAGGCATTGCTGAGCTGACAGGAGACACACCCTATCGTCTTGCCAAGCACCTGTGCACTTACGAAGAGACTTGTTAAGGACACGCACGAACTAACTTTACATGGATCCCCCCAGCTGATGCGCTCGGTCCTCAGATCATTTTGGATCACCAGAGGACAACGACTATTTTCTGGCATCTACCAGCGCTGTACAACGTGCATCCGCTACAGCAGTCACACAGCTCAACAGCGAATGGGCCAGTTGCCTCCTTTTCGCATTACTCCATCTCGACCGTTCAACACTACTGGATTAGACTACGCAGGACCTATAGTCTGTTAAAGGCTACTTAGCAATTTTCGTTTGTGTGGTCACTCGCGCCATCCACATTGAGGTTGTGTCTGACCTTACGACAGACTCCTTTTTAGCAGTATTTGCTCGATTTTGTTTACGCCGAGGAACGTGCTCGCTATTGCTCTCAGACAACGCTACTTCATTTTTTGGGGCAGCTAACGAGTTAACAAAACTCTTTAAACAATCATCGGAATTCTCAACAAAAATCAACGACGAAATATTAAAGCAAGGAGTTCAATGGAAATTCATTTCACCTCGTGCACCCCACTTTGGTGGTCTTTGGGAGGCTGCAGTCAAAAGTGTTAAGCATCATATGAAACGTGTCATCAAAGAAGCCACGCTCACCTTCGAAGAGCTCTCAACGCTCATGGCAACAATTGAAGCCTGCCTAAACTCCCGACCTCTTTGCCCTCTTCGAGATGATCCACACGAGCATCTTGCATTGACTTCCGCTCATTTTTTAGTTGGCTCACCAACCTTGCCATATCCAGAACTATACAACGAAGATTCCAGCCCATCATCTCATGTAAGCCGTTGGAGACTGTTCAACGTCATGTAAAAGTCTTTCTGGGCACGGTGGAAGAAAGAAGCGCTTCAGCAAATGCAGCTTTCTAACAAGTGGCTTTAACCTCAACCCAACGTACAAGTTGGTGATGTCGTGTTGGTCAAAGACAAGCTTACTCCGCCAGGACGATGGCCCCTGGGTAGAATCATCGACGTTCATCAAGGTACAAGTGGCTTAGTCAGATTCGTTTGAGTCAAGACCACCAATTAAACGCCCAATCGTCAAAATCATCAAGCTTCCTAAGGATGAAGAGCTGCTTCAATTCTACAGTGATCAAGTTAATTCGTTAAATTAAAAAAAAAAAAAATGTAACATATCTTGTTTCTGGTCAGAATGGAGAAACTTCAGGAACTCTAAAGCACTCAAAAGGCACTCGCTTCAGTTATCCAAAAGTTTAAATCAACGATGCTCAAAACTCCCTCAGATAAGAGGTCAATTAGTTGGTTTAAGACTGAACACGAATTACTACAAGGATATTGGAAGTGTTTTTTTGACACGCATTTGCAGCTCGTTGCAAACCAGGAGTCAATCGGGGACGATGAGTATTTCAAAGAAGAGATGTTCGACAATACATCCAATTATTTCTCTCAAATCAAGACCCTTATTTTGAACTCTCTACCCTGGTCGAAGTGAAACATCCATCGCAGCTTATACAGACTTTCTTGATGTCCAGTATGACTTTCCTCATTATCGAAACCCGTTGCTACCACTAGATCTTCCTCAATTCTCAGTCAAGCAGCTTGAATGGGAGATGTATAAAGGAATGTTTTTAGCTCTCGTACATCATGTTCCAACTATTCCACCGATTTTGAAGTTACAATATTTAATTCGTTCATTAACTGGTGAAGCAGCTAATCGTTTGAAAAATCTGCAGGTTACTGCTGATAACTATGTGGGTGCGTGGCAATCGATACAGGAAAGATATGATAACAAAAAGATCTTGCTTTCGACTCACATGACGAATGTTATAGCTTGCAACGCAATGCAAAAAAAATTAGTGAGTGAACTTTCCCGATTACTAGATGTTATTCGGGAATCTCGACAGGCTCTTTACAATTTGAAAATTCCTGCGGAGCAATTGGGTGATCTTTGGCTCGTACATCACTTTGGGAGAAAGAGGCAGACAAGTTAAATACTTAATCCTCTTATCTAGATCTGATAACCTTCATGGAAAGATCCATTCGGGTGTTGGAAGCCGCTTGGTCTACCTTAGACAAGACCGACAGTCGATCGCTCTCTTCAAACCTACGTACAAATAATTCCAGTAAACAAGTAACCGCTCATACCACACAAGAAAAGAAGTCACCTAGTTCGAATAAAAGCACTTGCATACTGTGTGAGGGCAGTCACTCTCTGCATAATTATAATAAGTTTCTTCACTTGTCGCCTCATCAAAGATTGCAAGTTTGTAAATCGAAAAGGCTTTGTTTAAATTGCCTCCAGTCATCGCACTTCATCGCCAATTGCACCTCAACTCTTCGATGTTGTACGTGCAAGAATTCGTATAATTCCCTACTTCATTTTGATATACCACCTAGTGATAAGGACAAAGCCCCCAAGTCTAGTGTTCAGTTTTCAGAACGACAAGACTCGTCGACGGGTGTCTCCCCATTCGTTGGTACTACACAATCGTCAATGATGCACAAGCAATCGGATAAGAAAGTCGCCCTTTTATGCACCGCTAGAATTTTGCTGTCCGACTCTAATGGTAAGACGATATCAGTTCATGCTTTAATTGATCCAGGAGCTGAAGTTTCGTTCGTCTCCCCTCGGGCTGTTCAACAGCTTAACGCTATTACCCAGCGCTCACTTCGGAAGGTGATAGGCTTGGATGCAAAGGAGTCAGCAAAATCACATGGCACGGCTCATCTAGTGCTCTTATCACCTCGAGACAAAGATTTTCGAACCGAGTTTTCAGCTCTAATCCTTGATGAGCTTACTTGACCTCTGCCTAGTAGACAAATTCAGGTGCAGGACTGGCCTCACCTTCGTAACCTCGAACTCGCTGATCCTCTCTACTTTCAGCTGGATACGGTTGACTGCGTGCTAGGTATAGACATTTTCGCACTTATCATGAAGCATGACATACGTAAAGGATCTACCGGTACCCCTATAGGACAGTAGTCAGTCTTCAGATGGCTGATTTCAGACAAACTTTTGCCTCAGCCTGATACTGTTGATACCCAAGTCCAAACTTTTCATGCGTATACTGAAAAGTCATTGTCGGATACAATCCAACTCTTTTGGGAGTCGAAGGAGGTCCCCTCGCAGGACTTACTCACTCCAAAAGAAAAATTTTGCGAAGAACTCTTCGAAACTACTTATACTCGAGACTCTACAGGTCGCTTTGAAGTTCGTTTACCACTATCGTCTACACCCAAATTCTCAAACTCTCGTGAAATAGCAAAAGCGTGCCTACTGCGCTCAGAGCGTCGCTTAAAATTGGATGCTGCTCATCGTCAAGCATACTCTGAATTTATTATGACTATCAACAAATCACAAGGACAGAGTTTTGATTCCTTAGGATTGTATATTAAGAAACCTTTATTCTCTCACGGACAATCATACGTTGCTTTATCAAGATGTAAGAATCCAAAAAGAATTTTCATTCGAATTGAATCCGAGAATAAATCAGAAGTTGGAAATATTGTTTAACAAGAAATTTTTCAGAAATTCAAAAATATGTAACTTCAAAGATCGTCACATTTAAACAGTCATATGTTAATTCATAAAAACCATGACTAGAAAAATATGTGAAAAATGTGGAAGGGGCATAAAAAGAACAGATGGGTTCAAACGACACATGAAATGTTACATTACTATATTAACAGAATGAATTATTGTTTCAAAAGCTTCATTGTGTTTGTCTATTTAATTATACCTTCTCCTGAATTCTGTCTTTTTGTGAATAAATTCCTTAGTTAATTAAGAATTTTATATTTGGGTAAAGTACACATGGACCAGAAAAAGATTCCAAAAGTGAAAGTTCAATCAAGTTAAACAAAGAAATTTCCTTCAGAGACATATAGTGAGTAACGGGGGGAGAATAAAAAAAGCGGGACCTATGACCAGTGACTTAAAAAACCCTGAAAACGAGGTATGACTTGGGTACTAAATTACATATATTTTTAACATGTAAGATGGTAAAATATACTATAAATAAGTATTTTTTGAGGGGAAGGTGGAGGGGAAGCGAGGGGGAGCTAAGGAGGAGCGGGGGGGGAGTGAATCTAGAAGTAGACTCTTTAAATGAAGTCAAATTAACTAATTATACATTTTTTCATCAGCTTAAGCTGAAAATGTTTCCAATGAGATAGAAGTTATGATATGGGGAGTGTCTGTTAAGAATGGTAGTAAAATTGCCAACGTCCCACCCTTTATTTATGAACAGGAGATACTCGAAGTGCACGTGCACGTGACGCAAATACTAAAGGAAATTTTTGAGAAAAATCTTGTAAAGAAAAACAAGCAGCAACGTGAAAGCTTATCAATAGGTAGTAGTAATGCTATAATTATATGAATAAATAAACAGTTGTCAATGTTATTTGACAAGAATATTATACACTGACGTTGCAGAGTATGCTGAAATCACTTATTAACAACTGTCTAACTTGCAAACTATGGCAAGCGTAGCCAAAAACATCGAATGAAACGATGACCTAATACAGTATTCTATTTAAAATGATGTTGCTGAAAACTCAGCAAGTGAAAAACTCACAGTCGTTGATATACGTATCGGCTGATCCCAGAGATAGCTAACCTTTAACCCCTGACCATTATCTCGTCGATAGTTTGTCAGGTGAACTCAGGTTAAACTGGTATGAGGCATGGCATTTATGTTACAAAGAAAAATCGTAGTTAGCTCAAGCTATGGTGAATCCAGTTGAAGATAAACGGTTACTCGAATACGTGCTCACTTTGCAGACACGTTAAATATTAAATGTAAAATTAGATACGGTAAAAGTATGTTATATTGTTTTAGTATTCAAGTTGCAAGTGCCTCTTTATGTACAAAAAAAAAAGCCTTGTAACAGACGTGTTAGCAGGACGTGATAAAGTGATATGAGCAGCTAAAACAAGTATCTCAGGCTGAGAACTTGGGCTTTTGGTGAATAAATTAATTAAGTGATAACATTGTACAAAAGGAAGGGTAAGGACGCAGCACGCAGTGAGTTAGTTGTGTTCCAGATGAGTGAGAAATAGGTACACTATACTCTCCTTGCATTTGAACTTCGTATTCTTCAAATAAATTGCATAAGTGATCACAGATATTTGTTTTTCTCTATTCTGTTTTATTCATTTCGTTAATCCCGAATCATTTCCCCATAGCAATAAAACATGAAATCAAAAACAGTGACTTATACATTTTTAAAGCAGTGATGCCAGACTACTTGGGAGGGTATTCCCCTAAAACAGAGCTTAGTGTTCCAGCAAGCCGTAAGCTATAGGCTGGCGCAACTAGAGTACATTTCGAAAGAACCTCTACTCTACGTCCCTTACTCCTACTTTTTCTATCCATGTGATATATTTACGGTCAACCCACTTACGTTTTACATCTGATATATTACATATATACCTGTCAAGAGATTGTACGTCGTAGCTGAGTAGAGTAGATAGTTTCCGTTTTGCTAGTCATATCTTCAAACTGCCACTGACATTTTTTTTTGTTTTCTTTATAGTCATCATTTTGAAAAAAGATTTGATATTTTTTTTTCTCCTTAATAACAATATTAATTTATAAAAAAGTGCCTTTAACCAAAAAAGTATACTGGAAAACGATTCTAATGCTTGCAGATAAGAAATACATATGACTCTAGTATGCAAGCAACATTAATACATTTATCCTTGTATCTATTGGCACAAACGTAGATTGAGGCGCTCTTTTAATACAAGCACTATTTTAATACAAGCACTTTTTTAAGAACCGCCCGTGCTTTTTTTGCTAACAAATATATGAAAAGTTCATAAACAACATCAAAAAACTTTTTACTTTCCAAAAATTTCGGAAGAAATGAGTAAAAATGAATAAACTATCCTCCCCGAGTGCAAATAAAACATACAACCTCGTGTTAACTGGACACTAGCTCTACCACTTGAGCTACCGAAGAGTCGTACCTTCACTTGCACCGTAGGTTAGTATAAGTTCTCACTCCTAATTATAAAAGCTGTTCTTTACCTCAATCTCGGTTAATAGGTGCATTAGAAAATGGTTGAAATGCTTGCAGATGAGTTAGAAATACATATGACTGTAGTAGGTACACAAGCAATATTTTCATGTTTTGTTATTTAAAAGTAATATTTTAACATTGTATTGATAATTTTATACCCACATTGTTATCATAAACGTCTTTATTTTAAAAAGAGTTAGTTATATACACTAATCACTTCATGCCTTTTTCCAAATATGGCTAAGCATTCAATTATTTTCGTTGAAGGGAAGTGCAATAATAAATAAAAAATGAATGAAATTTAAGAGTTTGACTTTAACTCAGACTTATTAGTAAATAATTCTAATGCTAATTAATAAAAAAGTTCTTTTATATTTTTTACATAGTGGGCTTATGTAAGGTAATAATGCAGATTTATATACAGGTGCCTTGACTGATTGATGACTCATAACTGATAACATTTTGTAATAGCCCTTTTGAGTATAATTAATAATGATGTGCACTTATCTTTTTATTTATTAAGAACTTGAAAGTTGATTATTACTTTAAACTTTGATAATAGACAAGTGCTTAAAACTACAACAAAATCAGCCCTTAAATTTTGTATTTTAAAAATTAGAGCTATTATCTATAATTTCAAAGGCCCCTTAGATTATGGCTTGCCATGAGCGATAATCTTGAAGTTATATTTATTGCTTTAGGAATTGTTTATTACATCATTACCAACAGAAACAGTTAAATGCGCACAAAGGTTTATAGTGCTCTGCACAGGAAGTTCAGGGCACTTTTTAAGAAATAAATAACAGTTCTAATTATTAAATACGAAAAACTGAGTGGCAGAGTGAAACGTTTATTCAATATCACAGTTATAAATGACAATGAACCTTAATGTTCATAACATAAAAAAAGTTAAGTGCACAGCATTATTCCATATTTTTCAGGGTAATGCAAAAAATTGTGAGTTGCTAGATGTCAATTAGTCACAGCACGTGTTAGGTGAAAACTAGCATTAATAAATAAATTTGTCATTATATTGTTAGCAGTATGAGAGTGAGCCGATGACTTGACGAATAAAATACACTTAAAATATAGAATTAAACTTAAACACGTTTATTTACACTATCTTAAGGTTTGACTATCTTGACACTTTACTATCTTAAATCAGTAGTTAAATGAACAGAAAAGGTAGGCTAAACTGTAAAGGAAATGCGAAGACAAAAAATGCGTGTGTGAACAGACTGGCTGACTGCGCGAGAGTGAACGAAACCGTAGTTACTTGACGCTGAAGTGCAGCGTCACAGCGTCTCGTCTTCTTGCTGTTGCGCATGCGTAATAATTCAGTTACGAGCACCAACAATACATCTAACACTTCCTCCCGTTCGTATCTGAATTTATTTAAATAAAAGAAAACGATAAATTTGAACATAAACACTGAATATAAATGAGTTTTAATCAGCCAATGATGTGGAGCACGTGGGCTTCTGGGTCACTCATTGTGGTTAATTCTGACGAGCTAAAACATACACAGAAAATACATTAATCGGCATGTCTACCATCATTATCTATCTATTATTAATTTACTAATTTTACTATCTCAAGTTCAAATTTAATTATCATGCATTTAACGCTAATTACCATTCAAAATTTCTTTCGTTAGTCTTTCATGCAGTTCAAACAACAGGGGTTTTGTAAAGATATCTGCTAGCTGTTCCTTGGATGAAATCCATTTAACAATTATTTTTTCTCTGGATACACATTCCTTAACGTAGTGAGCCTTTATCTCGGTCATATGTCTCAGTCTTTTGCCACCGTCTATCTTAGCACTTGCTCCGGCAGCTTTGTTGTCACACCATAAATCCGCGGGCAATAAAGTAAGAGACACTATAATACTTATAGAGTGTTCCAGTCCAATCAATTATTGACTTGCGTCGCACATTGCCACATATTCTGCTTCGCAGGTTGAAATAGCAACATAATTCTGCTTTCTTGTTTTCCAAGCAACTGTATCCCCATACAGCCTTAGGAGATACCCGCCTGTTGTTATTGAGCCTTTACAGTCTGCCAAACTCGCATCTAAATAAGCTTCTAATCTATCTTTACGGCCTCTGTTACTTAATCCTAGGGTCCTTGTGTGTTGTAAATATCGAAATACCCGTTTGACCATTTTCCAATCATCTTCAGTTTGGTCGATTTGATGTCGACCCAGTACATTCACGGAGTATGAAATATCTGGTCTAATTAAGTTAGACAAATATATCAAGCTACTGACTGCTTCTCTGTACGGTACAATTTCTCTCGTTATCATTGTGCTTGACTCTCCAGCATCTTCAAACTCTTCTCTATCTTTTCTTTGCTGATTCAAAACTTGATTTGTCACCATTGGTGTTCTTTGGGGTTTTAACTCGCTGAATCCTAATCTTTCTAACATTTTATCTATGTATGGTCTTTGTGTCAGTGAAGTTGTGTGAAGTTTTCTATCTCTTTCCACTTTGATGCCTAGAATTGTGACAACCTCGCCAAGATCTGATATCTCAAACTCAGATTGCAGACCAGTCTTAATTTCATTTATTTTGCCTGCACAATTGCTGGCTATCATCATATCATCCACGTATAGGATCAGGACTAAAAAGTTATCGGAATCTCTTCATGTATATAGATAGGGCTCGCTCGTATGTGACCGTAGTCCTAATTTAGATGCAGTCTCGCGAAATCGCTCATTCCATCTTTTTGGGCTGATCTAAAGTCCATAAAGGGCTTTTCCCAATTTACAAACCTGAGCTTTTTTGAAACTGTCACCATCAAGCAGGCCTTCAGGAATCTCCATATATATCTCTACTATGATAGATCCATTTAAGAAAGCTGTCTTGACATCAAGTTGACAAGTCTCCAGATTGTATCTATTTATTAAAGATATAACTGATCTTACTAGGGCCAACCCAGACACTAGGGCATAGGTTTCTTGCAGATCTTACTTGTTCCTATCTTTAAAGCCACGAATCACCAACCTTGTTTTGAACTTCGTGTTTCCATCTTTATCTATTTTTTTCTTCAAAACCCACCTAGAGTCGATGATGTTGGGCTTGCCACCTTCAGCGTTCATGGTTGGTCTTTCTACAAGTTTCCACACTTAGTTTTTTCGCATTGATTCCAGTTCTTTATCAATTGCTCTGAGCCATTTATCGCAATCCGGAGATGCAACAGCTTCTTTGCAGTTTGCGGGATCTTTGTTCAGTCCAGCAATTAGAGCATGTGACATTTCATCTTCGACTTCTGTGATTAAACAGTCAACACCGCCCTTCGATTGGAGCAGTTTATTCAACTTGTTTGTGTCGATGGCTCCTGCAAAACTCGTATCATTTATTCTAGTAAGTTGCTTAGGTCTTTCTTCACCAAGATCTTCAACTTTCTTGGGCCAACTACGCTTTCTCTTGACGACTGGTTCTCCCTCCGTTTCCAATAAATCTTTATAGCTAGTCTTATTAAACTTAACGAACCATTCATCTTGTTAAATATCTGTCTTGTGATTTCCCCAGTTTGCTTTTTTGTCTTTTCCCCAGAACACCAATCTTTCTTGAAATTTTACTTCTCGACTCTCATAAAGTTTTCCATCTTCAAGTCTTAAGAAAGAATAGCCAGTATTGGTATAACCAACCAGCACGACTCGTATCCCTTGTGGACCGAATTTGGTTCCAGTATTTATTTGTATCTTGATAACAGTGACACAGCCAAATCTTCTGATTTGGGTTATGTCTATCTTTAGATTGGGTGCAAACTTTCCTAAAGGGGCTATCATATCGTTAGACCGGTGAGTTGTCTGATTGTAGGCATATACTGCACTGCCCAGGGCTAAGTCCCACATGTTCTCCCTGAGCCCGAAGTCGTACATGTAGGCTCGCACCTTGTTTTACAAGGTACGATTAACCCGTTCCGAGACTCCATTGTGCTGAAGGGTTTCTGTACAGGCCAACTAAAGTTCTGCTGCCAACCTCTGGAGAACTTCTACCGTTTGGCCTCCTGTAAACTCCGTGGCTTGATCGGTTCGAAGATAGCATATCTGTGCATCAAAACCTAACAGGTTTCGTACGCTTGTCACAAAATTGTCCAAACAACGTCCTGCTTCATATTTTGTCTTCACTGGGTATGCCATAGTCAATCTTGAGTAGTCATCCGTGTAGACGATTATAAATTTATATCCTTTAGGATAAGTAGCTGGGCTAATCAGTCCCATTGTATCAGCATGAACTATTTCTAGTGGTTTAGTTGCCCTATCTCTTTTAGTACTGAAAGGCAATCTCTTGATTTTAGCAACTTGGCACACCTCGCATATTGTAATAAAGCTGTCGAAAACGGCCTTATTCAAATCTTTATTGTCCGGATATTTTCTTTGGAGTGCCTTGAGATATTCTGCTGAAGCATGTCTGAATCTTACATGCCAGAGCATGGCTGTATTATTTCTTTCAAATGCTCTGTACTTTTCTGTAAACGGGCTTTGATATTCTGGAATCTCATTAATCATAAGGTCATCACAATTATTGGTTTTTCTATCTTTAACTGTTTTCTTAAACTCACTTTGATGAGAGCCGTGTGAACCAGCTCTTCCTGATTCATTATTTAAGATTATAGGGAAGCTCCTATCATTATTGCTGACTTGCTGAACCTTCTCAGTCTTTGCTATCAGGGGATTTTCTACTATTAAGCAGTCTATAATTTCTTTGCACTTCTCATTATTGCTTGTGCTCTGGCCATCTTGCAGTAGTTCTACTATCCAGTAAGGGCTCTTGTAGACACCAGAAATCATAGTCTCATTAGAGCGCGGATCAAATGTATCTAGCTTTGTGTTATCAAGGTATATACTCATGCCCCTTTCAGCAAAACGGCGAAGCGACAGCAAGTTTACAGTGAGTGCCTTAGCTGCACCACCCGTTGTTGGTCGTGGAAGTGACCCTTCTGCTTCCTGTTTCAGGATATATTGTATTAAGTACTTAAAAGATAAGCCATCCTCACTTTCAAACAGCCTGTAAAAATCGGCTATTTTTACGTCCAGTACTCCATCGATAATCGCATGAGAAAAACTATCTCTTTTCTCATCTTCGGAAAAACTGTTAGTTTTACTAATTAATTCAGAATCTCTTACCAATCCTTAAAAAAATTTACAAAATTTAGTATCACTTTGCTTTTTGGGGTCAAATCTAACGGAATGTATTTTGGTACGTATTTGATATGCGCTCATTTTTATGTTACCCCTTTTCATATCCTTAATTTTTCGTATTATTGTTAATGGATCAGTAATGTGATATACTTCGTTTTGGTTATCTAGGGACAACCTACCTAGTATTACTTTTAGGGCCTGTTCTTTATCTTTTTCCATTTTTTCTTGTGTAATATTCATAGTGGCTTTTATTTTTAATTTAATTGTGTAAAGCAATTTTTTACTTTTTAGTTCTGACTGCAATTGTTTTAAGAATAATTCTAGTTTTGTTGCATTAGTGAGGGAACAATTAAAACACCCTAGGCTATTTTTATTAATGACTTCTATCTTTAGACTATCATTAGGCGCAGCGCGTTCAAATGTGAGCGAATTATCAATGGAGTCGGAGTTTCCTTTTCCAGGGCCATCTTATGTTGTGAGGCAACAACCTCAAACCTCATTGACATCCAGGAGCTCTGCTAATGTTTTTCTTGTTGTATCAGCTTTCTGATCTCCTCGATGTCTTTCTTTGAGGCTTCTGTAATTTCGTTTCGTTAGTATATAATTTCTTCAGGTTTGATATTTTGACCAGTTCTTTTCATTAGTTTTTTCTTTAGTTCATGATTTGCATGCGCCATTCCTTTATGTAAGCTATCTAGCTCTTTCTTTAGGTTATCTTTCCTGTTTTGCAGGTCTTTAAATTGGCTATTAATTAAATCTAAACTTTTGCTTTTCAAATCTTCAACCTTGTCAGGAGTTAAAGTATCAGTAAAATTTTTCTTTCTATCTCTTAAATCTTTATTCTTATCTTTAGATAAGGTATTTCTTAAATTTATTTTTCTATCTTCAGGGCCTATATTCTTATTTTTGGATGAGGTATCAATCACATTTATTTAACTATCTTTCAAGTCTTCATTCTTATCTTTAGATGAGGTATCAATCAAATTTATTTTTTTATCTTTAGGACCTTTGCTTTGAATACGCTGTTTGTGGACGAGTCGAATTTGCCCAGCACATTTTTCTATCAAGTTAAACAGGTCTTTTATATCTTAATTGTGATGTGCATCTCCTCCCATGTGTGCAACAGTTTCATTATTTATGGAAAATATGGCCTGGTTGTTTATACCAGTTACTACCACCTCGTCTAGTTTCCCTAGATCGTCTTCAATCTTTTTATATGCATCATTTAGCATATTGAGGGCATTTTGACCTAAAATTAAGAGGAAATAAATAGGTAAAAGTATTTTATATTATGTTAGCGTGCACGTTAGGCTATTAGTTTTCTTGTGGAAGTTACACGGAGATCGAGCGTAAGCAAATACGAAGGAAAATGGCACTAGCACCATGTGTGACATGCATAGAGAGAAAGAATTAAAATGGCTGATCAACATCATTTACTACGACGCGTGCCACTAGCCGTAGCGTGAGAGGACGCACACACTCAGTTCGGCCGAACGCAAGCCATAACCAAGGCGCGCATCCCCTCCTCGCCTCGAGGCGTCCCCATTGGCGGTGACTGGTAGGTTTATCAAGAAACGCGCTTCCTTTGTCACGATGCGGGCCTCTCCCTCTAATAAGCAAACGCGTGCCTGCTCTCTCGAGTTCCGCAAATCTCCGTAAAAACAAAGGAAAGCCTTCTAATCAAGGGAACCTCAATCATGCAATCTTAAGTGAGCTGTCTTGCTCCATCTTAAGGCAAGACACCAATCTTTTAATGGAAACTGTAAACGAACGTGACTTAACGATAACAACACTTCACGTAATTACTGAGTCTTCAAAACAATATCTATTTCTAGTAATTACTGCTGTTCACTCTTTTCTTAATTTCCACCATTCTTATTGCTCCGCCCGAAGCCTCGAGAGTAGGGGCGACGTCCGCATCTCGAGTTGATTCGGCTGCTGTGCCTCCAACGTAACTCTGCTCTGCTGCCTCCTGGGGCTGTCACTCTGCCACTTCGGTGGTAGTCCGGGTGAGAGAACTGACAGGCTCTTCCGTCTCGCAGTGCTCGCTACCCAACACAGAGCTCCTGGTTGCTTCCGCCATTACGTTTCCATGTAAAAAAGGTAAATAGAAAGCACACAGGAAACGCGCGATGAGCTTCAGCGCAGAGCGGAAAAAGGAAGAAAAAGAGAAACACAAGACGCGATCGAGCAAATTCCACACCCACACTATAATTTAGGGCCCATAACCTGTTAGCAGTATGGAAGTAAGCAGGTGACTTGGCGAATAAAATACACTCGAAATATAGAATTGAACTTAAACACGTTTATTTACACTATCTTGAGACTTTACTATCTTAAATACAGTAGTTAAATGAACAGAAAAGGTAGGCTAGACTGTAAAGGAAATGCGTCACAGCGTCTCGTCTTTTTGCTGTTGCGCATGCGTAATAATTCAGTTACGAGCGCCAACAATACATCTAACATATATTATATTTTTCTCTTTGAAATCATAGAATTTTGATACACTTAAAAGTGTCCTCCCTAATGAAAGTCATTCCCTAACAAAGCTGTTAGTGTACTTACTTCGTTGCTCTCAGAAGTGTCAAGTGATAACCAAAGCAAGCTGCTTAGCCTATGGACATAAAGTCAGCAAGTATGGGTCCCATCGTATGTAAGACAAAGAAGTTTTGACTAAAACTTCGCGTAATGTGTACTTCTTTGTGCAGCGTTTCAGTAAGTAACCAGTTGCCACCCATTTAGTGCAGAACTCAAATACTGACATAAATTGCTAAAGAGTAACTTAGTGTAGGTTTTTTTTCTTTTTTTTTTTAACGAGTGATTTAAAACAAATTAGTACAAAACTAGCAGCCCCCTGTCTCGGCTTGACTCAAAACTTACTAAATAAAACACCGCAGTATGTTGACATGTAATGTGAAACGTTTTCAGTTAGAAATTTAAGACATATTTCTGACACATCCTAGAACAAAAATCTTCTTATAAAAAACATATTTGTTTGGAGTCCATGTAGTTTATTTGTTTAAATAATAAGGTGTAAAAATTCAAAAAATAATTATGCTGAAAAGTACCGTGCGTTCTTTCTGCCATAACATAATCAGTGGCCATAAAAAGCCGTTGATTTACAGTTTCTCCCGTGTAATTCAACTCCCAAAAAATTTGTATTAAAAAAAAATTATTTTTTCCATCTTTCACAGCTTTATTACCAGAGCAACAAAGTCCTAGACCTTAAACTCTACATTTTTATTGCCAAAAAAACACAAATACGTTTTCTCCTTATTTAAAAATCTTAAGTAGGATCATTAAAGATTTCAGAGATTGCTGTGAGGGTACAATAAAAAGCTGATCTCTTACCTAATAAATTCTTTATTTGTCGATTTTAACGCTGCTCTTCCAATCTCAATAAATTTTCTGCGTCAGTTTCTTGACGCCTAAGCAAAGTTGTATTTATTAGATACATTTAAGGTTTTTCTTCTAATTCACCTTCTTGCGACTTTAGGCATGCTTAAAATTTTTGTGACCCCTAAAAGCTGTTTTCTGTCAACTTTGTTAAGTTCTAATATATTTGTTGGCAAGGTAGTTCGACGTCCGATGGTCCTAAAAAAGACCGGTGAGCTTCTTAAGTTAACTCTTTCTTGACTGCAGTTAACAGCAATTGTGACTGCCTGGATACCTCAGGGTAATATTCTCTGGCTTGCTGTTGAAGACCCAGACTGATTGGGAGAAAAATTAGAAAGTCCGAAGCTTTGGGGCTAGTTGAAGTGCTCTTTCCCAACATCTTCCGGTATAACGTCGAAGACGTTGGTGTCTAAAGCACCTTTCTCATTTGAAAATTCAGTTGTTTTGGTGATCTTAGATGAGGAGATTGGTTAGTAATACTTGTCCAGTGGAGGCTGTCCTGTTGGCTTAAGTTTTTTTTCCTTTATAGCTATTATAGGTTTGCCCAGCGCAGACCTTGGAGAGGATAAGTGATTCCTGGTTGAATGCTTAGAGTCGAGAGGGTAGTATAGGATTGTCGGTCATCGGGTTTTTCAGCCTTGCAAAGAACAGCTCCGCAGGTGACGTCTGCTAGTAAATGGCTGACTTGGTTTTATAGTGCCTGTCTTTAGTTAATATAGTCTTTTAGTCGACGAATCACTTCCGGAAATGGTTATAAAAATGTATTTGTTGGCTAGGTAGCTTACACTTAGGTGGATCCTAAAAAGAACCGATGAAATTGATGGTTAAGTAGGGAACGTAAATACTTATAATGGCCCTAAAAAGTGCTAGTGGCGAAACTTCCAGGCTATTCTTTATTATTATTCCTGATGATGAAGAGCTGGCTACGGGTTGCTTGATTATGACCCTGGGAATCTCGATGTACGGAGACTGTGATGGAGCGAGGTACGCCGCTGACCAAAAAATATCTTGTCTTTGGGTTGTTTCCCGGATAGCCAACCGCTCATCATTAGACAGGAACATGTGGGTAAGCGCGTTGGGAATGCGACGACCAAGAAAGTAGCCGCTGTGGTTGCCTGTGCCCCTCAGAGCTGTTTTCCCTCACTTACATTAATAGCTACAAATTATCTAACTGCACCAGCTGGGATGGTGGGACTGCCACACAACTCTGAAGAGTTGGTGCAGATTGTGCTCTGGCTAGATATGTCTCCCGGTGTTGTGGCAGAGATGGCATCGGTTGGAATTAATTTTTTTTTTTTATCGCAATCGTCGAGATTCAGAGTGAATGGACACCTAGGTCCCTTCCCCCTTAGAGAAGAGTGTCGTTCGTAACCGGGATACTCAGCTGCAAGACTATCATCAGCATTCTCTATACAGCTCGTTGAACTGCCGAAGCTCGACTACATTACTTTCAAGACGCTTCGGCCTATTATAACAACACTTATTTAATCATGTTGCAGGTAGCTTCTATTTTATGTCGGCGCCACCTAGCGGATTTAACTGAACTAAAATGAAAAGCTATCGTATTTTGCAAAACTTTGAGCTTATTTATTGCTATTGTTAATAACTTTTTTAAGATATAAACTATACTAAAACCATCCAGGAAGTATCATAAATCAGTTTGCAAAATTTCAGCAAAATCGGTTCAGTAGTTTTCACGGTTAGCGATTACAACGGTTTTAGCGACTTTGCTTTATATATTAGTAAGACTAGCCAAAGAAAGTGAAAGCTACTTAAATTAATTACTTAGTCCATCTGAAGCTGCTAGAGGAAAGACAGGTATATTAATACGTATATTTTGTAAGACTTTTTTGTTCTTTCTCATAAACTAATTAATAGTTGAGCTGTATGTTGGTCCCACAGTCTATAAAGTAGCGTGAGACTATACTCCACAACCTTAAGTTGTGAAATTAAGGCAGGGTGAATTGATAGTCTATGACGGGGTCATTTTTTATTTTGAGCCGAAAAACATAAAAACTTGACTCGATGTAAGGTTTGATTTTTTAGGCTCGTTTTAATTCCCTGTTTACATGTGTTGGTTTTTCGTTATGTTTCATGCGAGGAAAAAGGAGCGGACGACGGAGACATATACCCTGTGGGACAAGCAAAGAGAAGTGAGAGCGGAAAAAGTGAGAGTAATAAAAAGAAATTTGTAATTAAGGGACGACAAGTGATATTAACGTTGAAACTGTGTACGCGAATCTTTATACATGTGTTTATTTTAGTGTAAACCTGTAGTTTAGTAAGAGAATAGATGGGTTATTGATTTCTAGCAATAATTGTAATTATTGATTGTATATTTCCCGTGTCTTTTGTAAAATTGTAATGCGCCGGAAACAAAAAGTGTGTGTGTGTGTATACGTGTAGTTAAGGGAAAAAACGAGACGCATGCGTGCTAGGTCGTATGAGAGAAGTAGGGGGAAAAAAGAGACAGAAGAGATTTCAAAGCAGTAAGACACGAGCAGTGAGACTGTTAGGACTTGAGGGGCCTTCGAGAGGGAAAGATATAGACTGCATACGTCATCAAGACGTTGACCAACCTCCATCCATTTACCAGCCCATGGTGATCTACGGGAGACATCATCTGCAACCTGCCTGGAGACTACGCAATTACAAGAGGCTGGATGACAGTGGGCGACATCGCGAGGACACCATGCCAACATCTATCCTGGAAATGGTAGTCTAGAGGTGATTCGCGTAGTGCGAGGTAAGATGAGTGACCAGTAGGAAAGTGAGGAAGGGGGACATAGTATGTGCCGTCGAGGTGAGGTTGTTCGGGTGTAGGATGCGTCGAAGGTAAGGGTAAAAATCTGTCGTGTGGATGGGTGTGTATGGTACTGTGGATTTCTTTGGGGTTGCGGAGAAGAGTAAGTAGTATTAATAGGGGGTTCAGATTATTAAGTGAGTGAGAATAAAGTAGAAACAGAGAGAGAATGCGTAAGAAAGAGAATCAGGTTGTCCGAGAGGAAGACGTTCAGGTCAAGGAAGAGAGCCTGGCGGGCGTGATCTTACCGTTGCGGTAAGACGTCGTAGAGTGAGTGTGTGTGTGTGTAAACGTGTATAAGCGAGTTCAAAGCGTGGTCTCAGACTCGGCAGATCAGCTGTCGAGGCCGCTGGTAGGATCCTACGAGCAAAGAGAGGATGTGTAGTGTGTGTTCTTGTCGTCAAGCTTATGCGGGAGATAGCTCATGATTGAAGGCGTTTCGTTGTGGTCAAGTATTCTCGCGACCGAACTGGGTCGTTGTCACCTCGAAGTTAGCCGTTCTCTAGGTCGCGTGTGGAGAACTTTAGGTGTGCGTGGGCATATATGTAAATGAACGGGTGTGGGTGTATGAGTATAGGAGCGTGTGTATAAATCTGTGACTCGCGAATCAGTGCCGAAAATAACATCATTATCTTAAAGTGCTGTTGTAAATGAAATGAAGAGTAGTCTAAACGTGAAACTTGTGTGAGTGTATTCTTTGTATGAGTAGGTAACATTTATATCCTGGACCATTTCCCTCGGGAACTACCCGCCTTCCAACGGACAGTCCGCAGTCGGGCCTCCTCTAGGTGATGAGTTACATTGGGAGAGTGGAGCTGAGCCAAGCAGCGGTGTGAAATGGGGTGTAAAAAGGGTTGTAGGTGTTCGGAGGTGATTTTAGTCCGTTGTATCGGGACAGCCTCTCTTCAACGTTTTTCCGTCGAAGAGAAGCTGAAAATGCAACGTTACAAGTTAAAATCGTTTAATAACACCTGTACATAAGTCTGCATAATTTCTGGTTTCTTATGAAATGATATAAGCTTACTACATTATTATATAACAGTGCTTTGGTATTAATCAGCATTTTTTTGATTTTTCAATAATGTGTAGCTTACAGAAAGTCTTCTTTCTATATTAATTTCTTCAATATTATTAATTGAATTTACTAGAAACAAAACTAATCTAATTCTTAGCAGTATTAAAAAAAATCAGTTCATTATTGAACAACCGAGTTGGGTGTGTTCTTAAAAACTTGCACCTCCCTTGTTTATTAACTGTAGTCAATTTTCGGTACTTGCAAGAAAGCACATAGTAGAGGCTGAATGCCTAGCAGACAGATTAGTGAAGAGTAAGGTAGAGATGGTACCCTCACTCTTTTATACCAGTGCAATACGTACATAGTCTCCTGTGATATATTTTTAATAATATACTTTAAAAAATATGATATTAATAAATAATCAATTGATTTAAGATACACATACTAAAGCATAATAGGTCATTTGGTAACCAATGCTTGTTTATAAATAAACTTTATAATAAATTGAAATCGAAAAGACTTCAGCCTACTACGTATAATGATTTGTCAAAGGTGCTTCTTTAGAAACTTATATTTTACTTTATTTAAGATGGTAAGACTAGAGCGCACTAAATAATTCTATTAAAGGTGCTCGCTAGATAAATGCTATTATCTATGGAAAACGGAAAGACTTGAGTACCCTAAGTTGTTGGAGTAACGGTGCATGCTTATAAATCACCATTACAATTTATTGATAACAAATTCACTGAGCTCACTGAGTTATTTGATTAATGACACTTCTTAATTAGTTTAAATTACCATTCAGAAAAAAAAGAGATGTTCTTTATGTTAAAGTAGCTGTAGTGTGCTCTAGTATCGTGAGTTGGTATCATTACTGTAAGGGTATACATAGTGAAAAAAAGAGGTAGAAGTGTGTTCTTATGGACGAAAAATTTTAGCCAATCACAGCGTTGGAACAAGCCACCGTTCATATTGAAAATCAATATAAATATAGCTGTACATCAAACAATGTAAATAAACTTCTGCAAAGAGAGTTTAAATTTATTTAATACATTTAAACTTAATACTTAAAGTCAATAATAGTTGCGTGTTCTATAAAAAAAAACGGTAAAAATAGAAGCAAAAATGTACGAGACCAAATTATAACGTTCTTTTCCGTTTAAATAGATGTGGACAGAAAAAAATTATTTTGTACTCTTATATCGTATGAAATTATTTTACTTTTTAAACAGTGTTCATGTACCTGTAAGCACAGATGACGTGTTAGTTTTTTTTTTTCCATAAAGTCAACGAAAATTTGTATTCAAAGTCTTAGTTTGTGTAAATTACTTTTGTCACCTTCTAGTCCACCAACTTACGATGATTGGTCAAAGATGCAATATGAAAGTTTGCTTATTTCAACGCTGTCATGAGCTTAAATGTTTCGTCTTTTCTTTTCTTTCAACAGGAATGGAGCTCGTCACCCAGATGCTCACTGACGGACCAGTTTGTGCGATCGCTTGAGTGTCCATTACAAGAAACATTGGCAATGCACCAACAGTAGGACTTAAAATTTTACAAATAAATGAAAGTGAAGACACATTAATCATAAATACAAGAGCGTACTTCAATGCTATTAAAATATCTTCCTTTTTACTAAATGTTATTTTAAATACTGATACAAAAATTAATCTTATTGGATTAACTTCTCAAAATATCATAACATAAGGAACAGTAACGTTATACATATTTGATGCAAATAACGTTTTCACGTTTTAGTCCAAGAAACACCCCTTAATGAGACAGAAATAATAAGAAATTCATTTCTAGCCAGAGAATGGTCCGGGCTTTTTTATAACACAAGAGCCTTGATACTAAAAAAAAGACCTATAAATCCCATTCCATTAATAGAAAAAATTGTGACAATAAGCGACGAAGAACGTGGACTTGAATTGCTTGATACAACAGAATATATAAGTAGTAAAAATAATTTTCACGAAATTATAGATAATATCAGCATAAATGAAGTAAACTCAGAATCAACCTCTGGTCAAAATTATGTATATAAAATACCAGCCAGAATAATAGTTCCCATAGGGATTGCTGTAACACAAACTAACAGCCACGGGCAAGCTTACTTGCGCTTGGTAAAAACTACTTCTAGTGTGTTAATAGGCGAAGCAGCAGTAACATACGATAAAGGCCGCTGTTTCACGATGCCTGTAAATACTAGATAAGAGCTAGTAGAAATTAAGATCTCTCCGCAAAATCTCGCACCATTTAATTTAGATGCTTCAGAAAATTCTTGACTCAGATTTTAGTGATTATGTTCCTAACACAACCGTAGAGAAAAAAGTTAAATATATATCATGGAAAAACTTTCCTGGCATTATCATGATAAGAAAAGGTATGAACAACTTTAACAAATAGTACAAGAGTATTCACATCTATTGAACATAAAAGGTGATGCTGCTCCACGTACGCCGTATGTCCAACATAATATACCAACAACTGACGATTATCCGTTTTTTACTAAACAATGTAGATACCCTCCTGCTCTACACAAGAAAGTTGAAAATTAGATCGATGAATTATTACAAGAAGGAACCATTAGCTACTCTTCTAGCCCGTACAATAGTCCGGTGTGGATTGTCCTCAAAATTCAGGACTAAACAGTGAAAAGAGGCATCGTCTAGGAATAGATTACAGAAAATTAAAAGTATTCCTGATGCTTACTCATTACCTAATATTACAAGGAAATAAAAGCACATAGGTGGGTCGATAATTTTTTCAGTGTTCGATTCAGCTAATGAATTTCATGATATTGAAGTATCTCTAGAATATCACCATAAAACAGCTTTAGCATTCGTACGGACATTATGAGTATACAGGTATGCCATTTGGATTAAGCAATGCACAAGCTCTATTTTAAAGACTCATAGATTCTGTATTTCTGGAATAACAAGGCACAGAACTATTTTTATTTTTAGGTGATGTTATAATATGTGCTTCAACTTAAGAAGAACATAAAATAAAAGTAAGAAAATATTTTAATGGACTTCTGGATGCTGATTTAAAATTACAGCTAGATAAATTCGAGCTTTCAACTCCTGGAGTGTATAAAATAAGTGGTTATGGAGTAAAACCCAACCTTAAGAAACTTAAAGTATTTAAAAATTTTCAAATACCGACAAATTGTACGAAAACTCGAAAATTTTTAGGAATTACTGGATGTTATAAATGATTTATTAAAAATTATACTTGAATAGCAGAGCCCTTAGTGCTATTATTACTGAAAAATGAAAATTTCAATTGTACTAAGACTCAGGAAGAGAGCTTTAAAAGATCAAAATCAGCTTTGTGTGAGGCTCCGGTAATTGCATATCGATGTTGATAAACCATTTATTCTAACTAGCAACGCACCTAACTTACGTTTCACTGCTTTTTTAAGTCAAGGAGAACCAGGAGAAGACCATACTGTAGCGTACATGTCCCGCACTCTTGATAAGTGTGATAGAAATTACTACACTACTAAAAAGTGTTTAGCAGTATTAGCCGCTATACAATATTTTAGACACCAGTTATATGAACGAAAATTTATGGTTTACGGAGATCACGAGCCTTTGATATGGATCGAATCGATAAAAGACTCTGTGAGTCGTCAAAGTGGATGGAGAGCGAAACTCCATGAGTAAAACTACACCTATAAGTACAAACCCAAACGTTTAAATTCAATTGCTGATGTTTTATCGCGTTACCTTGCAGATTCTTATTTGATAAATACCGTGAGAGATGATATAGATTTCTAAGGGAGGCGTAAAAGAGTTAAAAACGTTTTAAAGTCCAGCAGTAACACAAGCAGTAGTCACTCTAACAATTTGAGCTGTGACAGAGTATTCAGAAATTATAAAACATTACATTCCCGTGTGCTATCTTGAAAGCCTATTTTTAAAATCCCTCGACAATTAAAAAACATTCATTTCACGTGCTAATAGAGATAGTGATATACATAATCAAAGCTCAAGTAAGGTCAAATCCACTTCTACAGCGAAGCAAGCAACGAGAGAAAGAAAAAAGTTCTCTAAAAATTCTCCTCTCTCATTCTATTGCCAGGAATGGAAAGAGTTGACGGAGATCTTACTGAACCATTAGTAGCTCAGAGGTAACTTAATCGCCGAGCTCAAAAAAAATGAGTTTGACCTCCTCCTGACAGATCACAGCCACTTTAGACTCTGATGATACAGAAATTCTAGATACATTGGAAGATGAAGAAAACCAACACGCTCCACTACTTTAAAGAGATAAATATCTACTTGTAGCCTCTTGAACACTTAATCTAATTTATCATTAATTTTAATTATAACTGACAATGAGCCACAACAAGAATCTATTACTGGAGTCAGTGACTTAAAAAAAGTAGTCAAACTATCATTACAACCATGAACTGCCGGTACTTCAACAAATAAAAAAATCGAAACTGCACTTTAGAAATTAGTAGGATTTAAGTTTGACACTGATTTATCGAGTATAGTAGAAGATGAAATAATTGCTAAAATGAAACAAACTCCAAAGCTGCAATCCACCGCACACAGATCAACGTATTAAGATGCTTTAGAAAGCTGCTCCGATAAAAATAATGATAAACAATATCCTTTAACTAATAGTTTGCAAAATACAAATTTTGCTAACACATCTTTATAATAAGATTACTATATACTGCCAGAACTGATAAATACAATAGAAAATAACGAACCATAGTCAACCAAAACAAATTTTCAGAATTCAAAAACTTCATATAATAATGCACCAGACTATTTCGATGACTCTAGAAATTGTATAGAAGAAGGAAGCTTAATGATAAGACGCTCCAAGGCTGCATCTACAATGAAAGGAGACGATGTTGATGCTGTATAAAAAAAAGCCCAATGTTTCTACTATTGAGCAAAAAGATAGCGAAAAAGCCAGAGAGGAAGAAAAAACGCATGGCAGTATACACAATACTCTTTCTTATTCGAGTGCTAAGCAGCAAGGCACATTCATAAAACAGCATTACACCCCAAAGCAGAGTAACTTGGCACTGTCTACTCATTCTACAGCAGCATTCGAAATCTTAGAACAGTAACGAAATGCGGAACGCGATGACTGAGTCACTTGTAAGAAAAGCACTAAAATTCAACCTATGATAAGAACAGAAACAGATCACCTCAAAATGATGAGCACGCGAGAATGTTCAACACATGCAAAAGATACTATTGCAACGTTTATTTCAGCTAACTTGATACTTTATTCTACGAACAATAAACTACTATTAAATTTAAATCATATTTTATGAAACGAATTGAATACAAAGCAATCACGAATAGGTGACGTAGTAACAACCACTTTTAAAAATAAATTAGTATTCTGCTTGGTTGTCGAAGAAAGAGAAAAAGATGAAATATTGCTTCAAGATTTTCACTCATGCTTAGCAGGTTGAACCAAAGCAATAGAAAACAAAAATATAGAAACATTGAGAATATAAAGAAAAGGTGAAATAACCTATAATTTGCCCAGAGAAATATTGCTCACAGCAATTGATTAAGAACTTGGCCATGTCAATATTACAATAACTGTATATTTTGTTGGATGTGCTTATTTAGTAAGTAAAATGAGACAACAAAAATTAATAGAATGCCACAACAGTCTTTTTGGTGGAGACATAATCATGGATGAAACTTATAGAAGAATACAAGAATTGTATTACTGGGAAGGTATGAGAAAAGACATTGAAAATTTTGTACGAAAATGCCAAATTTTCTAAGAACTAAAAATAACATAGATAAAAACAAAAGAACCTATGATAATAACTGATGCTCCAGCTGAAGTTTTCTTAAAAATAGCTATTGATACTGTAGGACCATTAGCAACAACAATATCTGGTAGTAAAAATATATTAACTATACGATGTTCATTTTCAAAATACTCTACCTGACATCCGAGTTATCACAGTCGCAGACACTCTGGCAAGACACTCCATACCGTTGTATGAAGTGTCTAAAATAGTACTTAGCGGTAATGGAAAGAGTTTTCGAAATAATATGTTTACAAGTTTAGCCTCAATTTTTAGTTTTAACTTTAAGACCACTTCACCTTACCATCCTTACTCTAACGGTTCACTAGAACATAGTCATGCCATGCTTGCAAGTTTTTTAAGAACGAAAGCTACAACTAAACAGGACTGGGACAAAATTTTATTTTTTGCTATACATGAATACAGTACATCACCGCATACAACTATCGGATTTACACCATATGAATTAGTATACGGCAAAAAAACACGTTCACCAAATCCATATCCAACTGAAAATCTGAAAGTCCTATAATAGTTATCTTGTTCATTTGATCCGTTGTTTAAGAGATATGCATAAAAAAGCCAACGATGAACTCATAAAATGTAAACATAAAAGTAAACAAAATTATAATAAACATGCTTGACCTCAGAAATTAGAAGTCAATATGAAAGTTTACGCAATAAAAGAACCTTGGAGAGGTTAATTAGATCAATATTACTATGGAATTTTTGAAATCACCAATATAAATAAAAACAATAATAATGCAACACTAAAGGCAGAGAATGGAAAAATTATTATCAAACATTTAGATAAAGTGAAACGCTGTTNTAGTAACAACATACCACATAAGGCAGAGAATAAAAGAAAAATTAATAATTATTTAGATAAAGTAAAGCACTGTTACGAATAGAAATTTTTCAATGAGACATACCCCAATCCGAGTACGCCTAAAACAAACAAAAAATTATTCCCTTTTACTCTTGCAGTTTACTACATGAAAGTTTATTTTCATATAATTTTATTGAGTTAACAGCCAAGTCTTGCTAATACAATTAACTAACAAATGTTACTACAATATGATCTTCGTAGTAAATGTATTTTTGTTTATAAGTTCGGATTCATAAGTTTAAAAAAACAAAATTTCACCAAAAGGGAGCTGACCAACTATTTCAAATTACCTTACTAATAAATCACAATACAGTAAAGCACGGATATCATTTCTACCAAACTCTGCAATAGATCGTGACCATTAAGCTACCATTTTTTAATTGCACACTATTCTTCAACACAACCTACAATTAATTTAACACGGAAGACTTGCTACAGCAACACCTCAAGAAGTAATAATTTATCAAATAAATTGTATTGATTTTTACATAAAAATATGACTTTCTATGTCTTGTTCTTGTGATATAGTGCTATATATTACTAGAAATATAATATATTATGAATATATTGTATTGTAAGTACTTGACGTAAGTTCCACTGTTTTCGCTCTTATAATTGCCAAGGGCAGCAATCAGCTCAGGGAGGGCTTGTGATATTCTATGTTATATACTCAATATTTATTACTTTGAAACACAGAGTTTCGTTTTTAAAAAATGAAAAGCCAAAGCTCAGGAATCTTGAAACATCAAGCGACATACCTGCTTCTGCAAGTGCGTGACACATAACTTACTTTTTTTGAAACAATGTAACGTCACGAAACTCGAACTACGCGTGCAACCTTCCACAATCTTATATAGTACCCATGTTACGACATCAATTTGCAGTGGTACATCCAAGAATGTGATTAATCAATAATTTCAACATTCTTTACTGCAGGTGTACACAAGAAATATCATATATCATTTTGACAGCAACATGTACTTAATGTTAAATCCAAGAGATCAGCAGTTTTAATAATTATTAATTGCACCACAAGTGTGCTTATGTCAGTCGAGAGTAATTAGGTTAAGCTCTGATTAATCGTTAGGATCCCCAACCTGACGTGTCCTCCTCAAACGCAAGAGTTTGAAAACCTCTCGCACATAACAATATTAGTTCGATAATTTAGCTACGTGTTAAAAACGTGCATTTCAAGCAAATGTAAGACTTAGTTCGGTGAACAAGCAGTTTGAGAAAAGTTCGAGTAAATGAGGCTACTGTACGAGTACTCTCGTGTAGGATTAGGATCATCGTTGCGGTTAACCTTGTAAGATTTTGCGACTGCATGCACTCAAGCAGCGGCTAACCAATGATCATGGAAGTAAATTAAGTGAAGAAAAACTGTAAATTGTATAGACATTTGTAATATAAGATGATAAGCGCGAGGTATGAGTGGGAGCGCGACGCGTGTGTCGGTGCGTTTATGGTAAGCGCTGCGACGCATCGAGCCTGGTAGATCAGCCAGTGTCATGCCGATCTATGAACGTGTTAGGCGTTGAGTTTATATCGCTAAGTCTGTTACATTCTGTGACCTATTACTTTATAATTACTAGTATAATAAACTATTATCTTATCTTCACTATTAGAATACTAGTATCCTTGTGTTACCTTATTTTACCATGCATACTATATTTATAGTAATTACCTATATCACACTGTTAATGCAAATGTGGAACTTTGTTATTCATACTT
Organism: Copidosoma floridanum; assembly: GCF_000648655.2. The sequence continues at coordinate 417,693 of NW_019384214.1, forward strand.
TTCACATAATCAACCATTTCAAACTTTTCTAAATTTATTGAACCATTAGATAAGACATAATTTGATTGGTAATTTAATTATTTTCTTAGTTCAAAAATATTCTAACATCTAAATTATATAAGATATTTTAAGGTTTTATATTCTAATTGATTGACACATAATTCTTACCTTGATTAACAAATTGAATATTCAGAAAAAATTAAATAGACAACGTAAGACAAAGACCTTTACAAGGATGTGAGATAAAAAACAAATAAGATACGCTTATATCGTATGACTTAAGACATAAACCTAAACAAAAGGTTAACGCCAGCTTGGTGTACACCACTCCATACATATCGCCCGGTGATATCTAACACTTTAATGCTGAGTCAATGATTTAAAAGAAATGTATACTGTAAGTAACAGCAAATAAGATCGTTGGGCCGACGGATTGCTCCTGACGAATAAGAATTACATTTATTTGTTTGTATAACAAATCTACAAGTTTTGCCCTTTACTTATAAAAGTTCTGAAGTAACATAGTAAACGAACATAAGCTGCTATCACGTACTGAGTTACTTATAATTTGAATTCAGTTTTTTTCTTGTTATTATGAATGAAGAAAAGTACAATTGAAAAAAAAAAAAAAATTTTTTAAGAATATTTATCGAATTATGATTGAGCCTTACGAAAGTCAGTTTAAAAAGCAATGTGTATCTATTACGAAACAAAAAAAATAAGTTATAAAAAAATTGTGCGAGGTATACGAGGTGTGATCAAAAAGTTAGGTGACTTTTCATTTTTATAAAAAAATATTTATTTATTCATCTAAAACTATGTTATGCCCTCCAAAATAATCCCCCTCAGATACAACGCACTTGTGCCAACGCTTTTTCTAGTCGTCAGAACACTTCTGAAATGCTATTTTGAGTATTGCTTTGAGCTTCTCCAGCGATGTAGCCTTAATCTTCTCAATCGTGGCAAATCTTCGTCCTTTCATGGGCTTTTTTAATTTTGGGAAGAGAAAAAAGTCGCTGGGGGCCAAGTCTAGTGAAAATGGTGGCTGAGGCATGATGGAAGTACTGTTTTTGGCCAAAAAACTACTAACTAATAACGACTTGTGCGCAGGTGCATTATCATGGTGTTCGCGGATACACGTCTCATACCCAAAACATCCGTCAAAATTGATTGACATGAGCCAAACGATATGTTAAAATCATTAGCTATTTCTCTAATCATGATTTTACGATCTTTTAGCACCATTTCTTTCACTTTCTGAACATTTTCGTCGGTGTATGACGTACTGGGTTGCCCAGAGCGAGGTTTATCATTAACATCTTCTCGGCCCTCTAGGAATAACTTATCCCACTTATAAACATTTTTTTTGCTTACATTTGACTTACTGTAGGCCACTGTTAACATTTCGAAAGTTTTTGAGCACTTAATACCATTTTTCACACAAAAATTAATACAAACTCTTTGCTCCATTATTTTCAACAAAAAGAAGTCGCCGAGTACGCAAACACGAGTCTAACCTTTAAGTCTCTCACATAAAAACAACACATGCTATATAGTCAAAACTATGAACATATGATCGTGACTAGTGTACCAACATGATAAAAAGAAAATTTTTAACTTAGAGTGTAAAGAGCGCGCGCAATTCAAAAAGTCACCTTACTTTTTGATCACACCTCGTATACTTTCATTAATTAGTCTAAAAAACACGAAAAGATAAAATTGACATTAACGATTACATTGTTTATAGTAAAAAGAGGTAATGAGAGGTAAAAAAATGATTAACTGGCTGGAAAAAAGTAACACGACCTGGACGTTAAGCTAAAATTTTTTAAAATTTTGGAGTTTATTTTGAACATTTAATGTTGCAAGTGCCCAATAATTAAAACTGTTAGAACTGGTAAATTTTAACGACAAGACAACCAAAGCTTAAGAGTAGCGGTAAGCACAAAAGCTGCTGTTGGTTAATACTAAAAGCAATAGATTTGTCTTGACGAAAATTTACGTATAAAAAATTGTCATCTCTTAGAACTTATACTTCTATAGGCTTGTTATGAGCAAGGGTAAATCAATAACTTCAGATGTGGGCCTTGAGAAAACGTGTGACGGAAGTGGTTTTTCTTCATTTTTCCTCTTCACCTCGTCCCCCATGAAATATCTCCGGTTTTCTCTACATGATTTCGCCACACCACGCATCTTAAACTTTACAAATTTCATTTCTTTTTCTTCATACCATTTCTAGCAATTTAAGAAAAAAAAAAAAAAAAAAAAAAAAAAAAAAAAAAAAAAAAAAAAAAAAAAA
>NW_019384214.1:420003-435959 GCF_000648655.2 Copidosoma floridanum
CCTGCTTGTTATGGTGTAGTTCGTAACTAAGTTTCTTTGTTGATTCTAATTGAATGTGAAGTTATTTTTTTGATTTAATTATAAATGAAGTTAATAAATAATTTACTTAATTAAATAATTTTTTTAAAACATTTTTTTAGAAAACTTGAAAATTAGTATATTTTCACAGAGCACTTTTTTAATGTAATAACAAAAATTAATTTCTACACATTTAACTTGTTACTTTTACAGTTACTAAATAATTGTTTATACAATTTTTCATACTTTTTCAAAACTTTCAAAATTCAAAAAAAAATTTATTTTGTACTATTCAAATACAATAACTAATTTTTATTGTAATTTATTCTTTCACAATTTTTTTCCTTTGTGGTGAAAGTGATTTGTTGACTGAAGAGCGTTCTTGACATCATTAGTCGGGGAAGAGTTCAGAGAAGTGAGAATAACGCTAATGATTGCAGTAAAGCTAGCAATTGTTTTTCCCATGTTGATGTACTCGCATACATGCTTCTACGCAAACTTTATCCCCTTTTTTTATTTGTTTTAAAATTAACTTGTTGGTCTATTTGGAAATTTGATAGGCTTATCTCAAAGTAATCTTTTGTACCCAAAAAATGTAGAGATTCCCACAAATCGTATGAATACTATTTAACGTGATTTTTCCATAAGTTTACATGTTAAATATCGATTTTTTAAACTAAACATACATAAAATAGTCGGACAGTCAAACGAGCTGCAATCATTGTGGGTGATTTCTATGCTATTTGAATATACGTTTGACATCTGAATTACATCTCTTGAAAAAACCTATGAGTGGTTAATGGCTTGAGGGGACAGTTACTGGCATGTAATCTTCCCCTTGAGGATCCCCTGCCGGCCCTATTAAAGAAAGCTATACTACAGGATCGTTGTTCTTTATTTTCTATATACAATCATATTTTGAATATTAAATATAGAGTAGTAATAAGTGTGAGATCGTGTGTGATAGATGTGATCGTGATGTTACATATGTAATCAGCGTTAGTACTGTTAGTGGAGTAAATAAGCCGGAAAATGTGGAAAACCTAGGAAACAGCACCATTTTAAAAAATTTGTATTTTTACGTGCTCTTTAGACCTTCAGGAACATTCATCGGCACTAACCCCGGTCCCGCGTGCAAAATGAAGGGAGGGGTAGATGTCGGAACCCCCCCAAACCACCCAAATGTAAAAAAATTTATAAAAGCAATATTTTTCCTCAGAATTGTCTTCTAGTGGATATTTTTGGTCACTGATCACGAATCTGAGGTCCAAATTTTAAAATAGAGCACTTTACAGCAGGATTTGGGCCATTTTTAGCCTAAAAAATCATTTTTTCGCTAAAATATGTCAAATCAATGTTTTGGTGCGAAAATTCCTTCTAGTAGGTATTTTTGATCACTGATCACGAATATGAGGTCCAAGTTTACAAATAGTGTACCTTACAGCGGGATTTGTAGAATAGAGTGCCACTAGAGAAACATTGTTCAAGCATTAAAGTAGTACATCATTGACTTTGTTTCAAACTTACTGTATTTAGTGATGTTTTAAAATACTTTGATAGGTGGGAAAAGAAAGCAAATTATAACAATAAATAATTGCAATGCTTCACGTATTCAGTCAGTGAAATAAGAATGAGACAATCTTTATTAAAAAAAAATAGAAATTAATTACATATAAAATACAAAAGGGCAATTCACTCATAATCGGAATCATTTTCCAAAACTGGCACTATGCTGTCTGTGGCTTCTTCTCCAGCGTCGCTGGTATCCTCCTTATCTGGTATTTGATCAGAACAAATTATTTCATCATGATTCGTGTTAAATATGTCGCGGTTATCGCAGCTTTGTCCACTACAAGCTTTACACGCTTGCAAGCAAAATACGCCATTCTTGCGACAACCGCAAGCTGCTCCACATCCACTACGGCAGCCACACAAAATAGCATCCATATTTTTCTTGGCGCTGGCGGTTCCGTCATCCTTACGGGGTACAAAACGCCGTCAATAACCTTCCAACCCCAATCTGTGAGATCTAGGTTTGGGATTGTATTTTCATGATTAGGCATTAAGAAACCGATCCACGATTGTACCTGATAGTACACCCGCTTCAGATGTTCCCTGAAACTATTTAGGGCTGGAGGTAACATGCCAATATTAACCGTATTTTTCTTCGTTGATTTAAGATTTTGAGCATTTTTTTTCAAAAACAATGTGGATCTGGCCTTGCACAGTTGTTTTTCTGCCGAAAGAGTAGTATCAGACGCATTTACTTTGCAATTGTATTACTCTAACAAGCATGCTACTCCACCACTTAATACTTGATCGATATCATTTACATATTCTTTAAATAAACCTGCTATATGACGCAAATTAGCAGATGCTGGTGTATCTCTGTTAAAAATGTCCAAAAACATTTTTGTAATTCTTATTCAAACTCTTCGTTGGGAATAGTTTCATATCTACTGTCCCGCTAAAACTTTTAGGTTTTAGGAAAAATATCTCTTGATCATCTATCAGTGCAGTTAAAATTACTAAGACATCTATGTCTTCAGATACAACAACTTTTTCATCAGGGTAGCAGTCAGATACGATCGCTTCAGCAACTATAGTTCTGTCAGCATCCTCTCTACACAAAATTGATTTGTAATTTTCCTCAAGCAGGGACTCGTGCAACATTTTTATAGAATTTTTTTTGGCTATTTTCGTTAGACAGAAATTTAATTCTCTCGACGGCTAGTTTGGTATTTTTATTGAATTTATATTCCATAGAGATGTATTTTTTGGTCCTTCTAGTCCTCTCTGTCGCTTTTATTGTAACGTATCCGTCAAAAACAATAGTAACATATTGACCATAATTTATTTTTATGTACGATATGTAAGTAGATGTTATGTTTTCAAAGGTTTCACCAGTTTTCCAGGGAATCTTATGCAACAACATACCACCATCGATCACATAATGAAAATTAAGTGTATCTTATTCCAGGTAGTACTCTTCGAAAAAAGCGTATAAATCTGACTTAGTATTTTTTCTCATTCCTTTGGCATCAAACAGTGCTAAGGAATACATAGCCAACTCAAAGAAAAATAAGTCTTCGAATTCTTCAGCAGACGTTGCATTATTCATGTACACAATGCATGCCCGTTGGAATATTAGGTCAGTGCTGATTGAAATTACAGTATCATTTACTGTTACAGTTTTGTTAATTTTATCTAATGACATTACAGAGTGCTTCCTTGATAATTTCAATTCTTGGAAAATTTGTCTAACAATACTTTCGAGTGTACCGATTCCTTTTTCAAAAGCCTTGTGAGAATCAACTTTTTCGTCCGCAAGTAATCCTGTTGAGATAGATACAAGGCCTTTCAGTTCAGAGCTAAAATGATTTTGTGCGTATAAAAATTCTCGCAACGCAACAATCGCCTTAGCATCAGTTTTTTTGCGAGCATCTTGCGAATCCTAATGCTGACAGGACTTCTCTAATCCCACACCCAAAAAGTTTTCTACACCTTCTATAACGTCTTTTGTACATAATGATGTGGCCAACCACTTATGCACAACACTTTCTACTGCACCACGATGGAATGGACCACCATCGACACTCAAAGCATTTATTTATGTCTGCTCTATTGTTTGATCAGAAAATATTCTACTCCAGAACAGATTTTCCCGACGAATAGTCCAGTATCCTCCCGTAGTGAAAGCCTAATATTCAAGTGGGTCCATAACTTTCTCCAATGCCAGCATATCTTGAAGGTACAGCTGGGCTGATTTAGCATACGACATATGGCCAGCAGAGTGAAAAAACGGAATCATTAATCCAACAATTCTAAGATGCGCCTCCTAATCGCCCGATTTTTCGGCTGCAATGAAGTCTTTCAGTACTGATACCATCCTGAAACATAACACCCACAATTCAGCTGTTTTGCTGATACGCTGCAATTTTTCCTGTTCATTTTCAAATGCATTTACAATATCTTTCAACACCTGACTTTTTAAAATGTCTTCACCGTTGCACTCTCTTGAATTAAAAAATATATCGGAGACCTCGTCAAATTTGAATACTTCCAAAAATGTAGTGTCTTTGCTTTTTAAATCATCGAAAATCTTTTGGGCCAACGCAAGCTGTATTAAAGTGTGTGCGCGCACAGCACGTGAGTATGCATGTCATGTCAAAATGTGTTTTACGTTTCCATCGGCATAAATTTCACATATTAACTCTCTCAAACCTGAACCAGCCATAATTTTACCGATACAGCTCATATATGACATGAGCATGTGAAAACCTCCTAGACAAACTATTACATTGATATTTCCGAAATCAGCTACCCCAACAATATCTCTCATCTTGAAATACAGGGGCTGATCGTATGTAATAAAGCACGTTTTCATATAATATTGTTTTGCCGTTGAAACAGACTTCTTAGCTGCAGTGTACAGGGTGTCGAACTCACTTGGCGGGTTGTAAACAAAATCAACGAAATTGATTGCTGACACATCGTAATTTTTTTTATGACTTTGTTAACACTTCAAAAAAACCATTTCATCCAACAGCCACATTGGAATTTTTATACGGCAAAAACATCCAAAAAAAGGAAAGTTGACCTACGTTCGAGGAAAGTAATGTCAAATTTTCCTTACCTGGTTCAACATTAACTTTTTGTAGTCCGGCTTTCTTAGCGTGAGGATAGCGAATTAATTTTATTTTACTATCTTAAATAAAAGAGGTCACAGTTGGTACTGAAGTTAGGCGAGGGACAGGCCTTCTTTCTTCTATTGAGCTGGCGGGAGTAAAAATTTCTATTCTGCCGAGGTTGTGGAACGTGTTTTTTTTGTCAATGGTGTTTGTGTCAAAATCAGCATTATCATGTACGTATTGTACGAAAGCACCGCTTTTCAGTCGCAAATCATTGAATTTTGTGACGGAAACCTCATACAAGACAGTTTCATGATATGATGCACAAAAGCCGAATGAATTAAAAATATCGATAATTTTTCTCTTTTCAAATTTCCTGTGTAGTGTGACAGATACGCTGAGCGTAAGTGTCGATAAAAACATACAAGGTCAGACAGCGCTTTGAATTGCGTGCGCAATGGATATTATACGCCTACTTCTATTTTGTGTTCGTTCTTTGGCGTAATCGTCTTTTATTAATGCTGTAAAAAAATCGTGCAAAGTACGCGGTATTGTTTTTTCTAAGTTCTCAGCATTATCTAAAAATTTGTCGCTTGCAGGGTAAAATTGATTGTCATAAACAACATTTTGTAAGTCTCTTTTGAGAATTTTGGTGGCCTTGTTAAGTATCTTTTGTGTTTTAGTCTCTGGATCTTGGTTTTTACTTTCGAAACTCACCTGCAGGATATCATATAATAAGTATTTAAAAACAACGTTCGTACTCTTTTATGACCTTTTTTCAACCACAATCCTTTCTCCATAATGATTTTGCAGCCTCGTAATTATTGTACGGTCTACTGGATCATCATCGTCTGTTTTGGCAACATATTTTAGTTGATCTAGGGTCCACTGGCAATCCTCATCGTTTTCTATATGTTTATAAAATTTTTCCATGTATGCGTCGATTTTTGAATACTTGTCAGACCTTCGAGTTCGCTCATGGTAGTTTTTATGTGTTCTTAGCAACTGTATAAAGCAATTCCGATGATACTTTGCCTGCTGAAGTTCAAGGTTAACATTCTGAATTAAATTTTGCAAAAGCGATAATCTTGATGTTGGATTGTCAGCATCTTCTTCAAGGGAGATAATGGTCTCATAAACGCTTGGCCCACTGACTGAAGACCAGGATTGTACTTTAGATGCATCGAAATCAAGAGAGATTATTGATGTTGAGCATAAAAAGCAATTGTTAATAAAATTAAATTCATCTTGTTCGGGTTCTGCTTCGCTGTCACAAACCCTTTAGAAGCTGACGTATCGGTTAGTGATTCTGCTGTTCATTTTGCATAATATTTCGCTCTACAATTTTGATGTACGTATATATCGGTACTATCTGCTGTTAACTTATCAAGGTGCTCTTGTAATTGGCCTTTTTTGACCTGCGAAGCTAATTGTAGTGTCTTCAAACCTTTTGGGCCTACTTTGTTTAGCACAGATCCCTCAAGAATAGCGGCAATCACCCCGACGCCAAAGTAGTCACATATGACGCAAGTTTCAGCAGAGTCACTTATGGTTATACGTCTACAATAAGAATATCAATGGTACCTTAAGATGTAAGTAATGAAGCGTCACATATTGTATTGGGCGCGTTCAATAGTAATTGTTAAGAAATTATTCATAATATAAACAGAGATCACAGAAGTAGCTGCATATCCAAACACGTGGTCAAAATATTCCAACGAATGATTCATACATTATTTTACTGTGTATCTCTCGCACTCCATGTATATTTCAGTGTTACGTATATATATACACATGTACATATACGTGTGTGTGTGCGTGTACGTATGTATCTATACATACATGTAATTATATCAGAATCAGACAGTAAATTATTAAGAAAAAATCTTATTGTTTTACGTGAACATAATGCAATTGAACAGAATTGAACATAATATTGAAAACTTAAACATTACGAAGTATAAGAAATGTCAAGGTACCTGTGCAGGTTAATTGTAGAGATTTTTTAAACAGATGACTTTTTCACTAACATGTAATGTATTCATATGATCATAACTTTAATAGAAACAATAATTATACAAGAAAATCTTCTTCAAAAATTAATGAACAATGCTTAGCTACATCAACTTAATGGTGAGATTGGTGAGCCATGCGTTCTTGTAGAGGTATAGCGGTTACAAAGCTGTGTCGAGGCAATATCTAAAGCAGTAGAGAAGAGAAGCACCATAGGGTTCATTCTTATGAAAGGTCAAAATAGAAACGTAAAAATAGAGAGAATTTTTAAACACAGTATCTGATGGATATTACCAAGATCACACAAACATACGTATATCGTTGAGCTAATTTTTTCAAAACAATATAATTTAAATATTTCTAACATAGCGCCGCAAGTTATTTTTCAAAAGAAGACCTCAGATTCGTGATCAGCGATCAAAAATACTTACTAGAAGGCATTTTTGCACCAAAACATCGATTTGACATGTTTTAGCGAAAAAAATGGCTTTTTAGGCTGAAAATGGCCCAAATCCCGCTGTAACGTGCTCTATTTGTAAATTTGGACCTCAGATTCATGATCAGCAACCAAAAATATCCACTAGAAGGCATTTTCGCAAAAAAAACATCGATTTGATATATTTTAGCGAAAAAATGGTTTTTTAGGCCAAAAATGGCCCAAATCCCGCTGCAAAGTACTCTATTTTGAAATTTGGACCTCAGATTCATGATCAACTACCAAAAATATCTACTAGAGGGCATTTCTGAGAAAAAATTTTGCTTTTATAAATTTTTTTACATTTTGGGTGGTTTGGGGGGGTTCCGACATCCACTCCTCCCTTGATTTTGCACGCGGGACCGGGGTCAGTGCCAATGAATGTTCCTGAAGGTCTAAGGAACACGCAAAAACAAAAATTTTCTAAAATCGGTGCTGTTTCCTAGGTTTTCCATATTTTACAGTATTTTCCGGCTTATACACTGGGCTATAGGATGATATTCTGAGATCACCGGAAGATTTGATAAAAGCGCACAGTTTTGTACTGGCCAGCCTATGTATTATTTTTATTGTATTATGCCTTTTACATATTGTTTTTAATCGTTAACTCATAAAATATGTATTAAAAGCATACCTTATCAACGTAAGTATACTCATTACCATGATAATTGCACCACCTTCGTACACAATATTGTTTCATACAAGGTATTTTTATACTCAAAATTCTATTGTTCGCCATAAAATTTTGTAGAAGTATGACTTCTTACTTCAGTACCTAAGCACCCACTGCCCACTGGTTTTTTTTTCAAAACAAAAAGTTTTTTATTGAGTTGATTTTATGAAATGTATGTATTCATTTCATCAAAATGAAGTTTAATTTGGGATTTTGACGATAAAAAACTGTTTTTTGCATTCAAATTATTAATTTATTTATTTGTTATGTTGCAAATAATAATTTTTTTTTACTTACCTTAATGCGTTTATTTTACAAACTTTTTGTACTTGTATCATTTTAACGTCTTCCCAAAGTTTTTTGTAACAATAAAGAAGCATACATGATAAATAAAAGAATCAACGTCTGCTCATGTAAAAATATGCAACAAATATAAAATAAAATCACTGATTAATCATGGTCAATACGTTTTTTATCTACTGTCAATTAAATCTTCATGTATATTTTTAAACTGGGACAAGGCAAAGATGGACTTACCTTTATATTTAAAATTGGGTATAAAAAAAGAGGAGTGGGTAGAGCATACAATATTTCGTTAGGTAATGATGATACAAACATGTTAGAGCCTAAGCAATAATTATTGTTAACAGAAAAAATGAAATAGCATTTGTCACAAATGTTCGTCTCTCCAAGGCGGACCTTAAGTACTATACTTAATACTATATGGGCTCTCTGCCGAGATGAAAACAAAAATGACCAGATGTATAAATGCAGCACTCCGTTTTGTGGACAACCTACGCTAGTCTGAACACATTACTCCTGTCTATAAAAAATATGGCATCGTCTCCTTCTCTAGCAGATGGCTATATATTATGCTTGGCCTCCTTGAGAATGTACTCAAAACTGGGTCCCCTTCATATCTGGCCAAACTCTTCGAATTCAAGACGATATCATCTTACGCCATTGCCCTTCGCAACACCAATTCTCTGGAGCTACAAGTGTCACCAGTCAATTTAGACATCTACAACAACTCTTTTACCATTGGAGCTGCAAGAGAATGGAACGCTCTGCCTCCTTTTCTACGCCGCCCACCGCTCACCTGGACCAAAAGCCGACTCTTAAAAGTCATTGAAGAACATGACAGCCGCTTGAACTCTTAACTATCTTTCTTTTAGTTTCAATTTATCCACATTAATTATTTATAAGCCTTGCTCAAATTTTAATATTCAGTATTAATTCAGCATCTACGACGTATAGTTTGCATTATATTTATCTTATTAATAAGTACTATTATTATTATTATTTATTGTCTAACTAACAATTTACTCATCTGTATGTGATATTACTTGCAAACACAATGTAATAGGACTCGCTCCTTATTAAATCTCTGTAAGCTGTCTGAAACAGCTATGTATACATTGCAAGGCTACTTTGGACCGTTGGTCCTCAGCCTAATAAAACTACTCTACTCTACTCTACCCTTCGTCTGAAGGTGCTTGCAAAGCAAAGCTTGAGGGACTGTTGTGACGGTTCTTGTTGGATACCCATTTATGAAAAAGTGTATTTCTACTGTTGAGGGCTTACCAAACGTCTAAATGTTTTAAAAAATGCCTTGATGTACGAAAAATGTATTTTACTGCCTAAAATCACAATAACGCCCATGGGCTGAAAGTGATTTTAGATTGCAAAGAGCCCGGTGCACTCTACACTTTTGATAAAAAAAGTATAATTACAAATACTAACAAAATGAATGCTGGCTATCCTTTATATTATTATATTTTGTGTAGGGCATACAATTTTGATCGGCCATAATTCTAAAAGAATCTGTTCTTATTCGATTTGTTGTGACATTGAGTAATATACTACAAATCAATTGTTTAAAAAGTATTTTAGTTTGGTCACTAGATTCATAATAGATAAAGATTCCACTACCATGGATCACGTCAAGTGTCTCCACGCAGCATTAAACTATGGGCTGACAAAAACCACTCCATCAAAACTATTTTTATTTTTTCGATCGATTGTCTTTACTAGAAACTACTAATAAGTATTACACGTCATGCTCTCTAAGTAGCGTTGTTGCTGAATGCAAAGGGTAGCCACGTGTTTTAAAAAGAAATGTGTAATTTTTTATTACAATGTATCGAAATGTAACTAAGTATTATCTTTTTCTTTTAATTAGTCAAAAGACATAATAATTCTTTGAAATGCAAAAGTCATTCACGTTGCAACAAAGAAGTATTCATAAATGAACTATGTTAAAAAATATCATTAAACAAAGCAATTACTCTTTAAACCCCAAATATTTATTATTGATAAAAATAATGATGATATTCGTTAATCATTCATAAAGTTACCCCAAATCAAGTACGATAGAAATTTTTTACAAGCTTCGGAAGTCTAGAAAACGATGTTTTTGCAAATGCAGATGATTTGCAGTGATAAGTTCGTTTTCTACTTTGCCGCCCTTAAGTAGCTGCTGCTGTTACTGCTGCTCCCCCTCCCCACTACCACCAGCCATACAGTTTGAACTGGACGATTGGCCAATTACGGTGAGCCTGTATTTTTTTAATGAAAGTATTGGTATTAAACTATAACTGGTGAAAACTTCGTCTCAAAAGGTCAATAAAGAAAGATACAGAAATTAAAATTGAAAAAAATTTTGTGTCAGCTCCACAAGGTAGGAGAACGATATTTTTTTTTTTTTTTAAACAGTGTGTGCGAAGATCGACTTCGAAAGCACCTATAGAGTTCGCAAGGAACGCCATTCGCGTCCTGCTTCAAGTCGTACGTGAAGAAATCGGCACCGGTGCGCGAGAAAATTTCGTAATCTAGCAATAACAAATAGCAGTGACTCGCAATAGCGTATCAATTATTTAGCATAACTCTACGCCTCTGCTTATTAGATTTATTCTTGTATTGCGTTATATAAGCTCGTGTGTATAATTAGCGGTTCATAAGTGTGTGTTAATAATATTAATTTTTAACATGAGCTCAGACAGTGAATCAAATGATACTGATTATGGAGATAAGTTACCGCCTGATATTGTTGATATTGTTGAAGCGGTTAAAGAAGTGGCTATGAATCCGTTGCCTGAAAAATCAAAACGGCAGTATACTGCAGCTTACAATACGTTCAAGAAATGGCGCTCAGAAAGGAAGACAACATCGTTCCTTAAAGAAGAATTTATAGCATATTTTAAAGAGCTCTCTGAAAAACATGCTCCACCAACTTTATGGAGACAATATTGGATGATTAAAACGTGTGTCAAAAATTTCGATCACATTGATCTGGGCTATTATCACACGTCGATTTCTTTTATAAAGAAAAAAAACGTAAGATACAAGAGAAAAAAGCCAAGATTGTCGAGCCTGATGAAATCCGTAAATTTATTAATGAAGGTCTAAATAAAGTGAATTTATATAAAAAAGTAAATAATTGCATTTGGCTCTTTTTACTACTTGTAATTACGCTTTTTAAGTGATACGATCATAATAATTTTATTTTCAGGTTATTCTTATTTGTAGTATAAGTGGTGCATGTCAATGAAGTGAGCTAGAAAATCTAACTTTAAACGATGTTAAAGACACCTCAGACAGCTTTATCATAAACATCAAAGAGACGAAGAACGACATTGATCAGTCATTCGCTATTGCCGAAGATTGTTATAAATTCGGCAAAATGTACACAATTTTAAGGCCTAAAAATGTGTCGTTTTTTTTGTTTTACAATAAAGAAAAATGTAAACGTCAGACAGTAGGAGTAAATTCAATTGGTAAAGTTCCAAAAATTGTAGCCACATGGTTAAAGTAACCAGATCCTGAACTATATACAGGCCATTGTTTGAGAAGGACTTCGGCAACGTTGCTTACATACGGTGGAGGTAATGAAAATGATTTAATGAGGCACGGAGGTTGGAAATCTGCGACAGTAGCTAGAAGCTACGTCGAAAAGTCGCTTTACAACCAAAAAGAAATAAGTAAAAAAATTACAGATGTAATCAACTTAACAATACCGCTCGCCAATTCCCATGCAGTTGAAAATCAAATTCCTTCTACGTCTAATATAAGATTTGATAACGCAATTGTAGATATAAATAATGTCGAAGCCGAGTCAAAGGACAATTCACAATATCTAAGGGTGGACTATGTTCTGACTACCACGCAAAACGCTACATTTAGATCGCCATTGAAGAAAAGAAAGCGAAGTAATGAAAAAAAAAATTGTAAAACATTGAAAATCTCAAACAAAAATAAGAAAATTAAATTGAATTTTATAAATTGTAATGTTACGATAAACATTTATAATGACAAAAAAAATGAATAAGAGCACGAAAAAAACATTTTTGATTTAATTAAGTCGATCTTCTCACACACTGTTTCAAAAAATAGTATATGTAACTCGTGCGCAAATCACGTTCCTCGCGCACTCGTTACATAATGTACTATTTTAAATCTGTATTTTTAAAAGCACTTTCCAGTGAAGAAAGTATGAATGCTTAAAAAGCTAAAATAATAAAGTAAAAGGGTTTCATAAGCGTATCGTAAACTAGTTTCGTTAAATAAATTATTCACAAGTCATGACTAGTCAGTCCAAATTTAAACTTTTAGGAATTTCTTACATAATATGAACTTAAAAGGTTTCTTAAATTTTCTAGCCTGGATTGGTTGGTGTTGCTGTCTTGGAAAGGATATGACGTATTTTGCAATATAGGGTCGAAAAACATTTTAATCGGTAATTAATTAAACAGTTTAAAACCAATCTTGCTAAGATTTCGTGCACTTATTAATACTGTGATAGGCAACAGCATTAGAGAATTTGAGGTATCTACATGTATTTGTTCGTGACATAATGAATGTGAAAAAAGACATCACTTTTGCAAATTCGAAGACTATTTGCGGATAAACTGTAACACTTAGCGACTTTAACGGGGCCTTAAAATTTCAAGAACGATCTAAAGAATAAAACAGTATGTGACAATGCATAGCAAAAATGCGAAAGAACAGAGACATTGAGCAAAAGAAATATAAAAAAAAAATTTTCTAACATTTTGTTAATTGAAAAAAAGCTCATAGTTTCAGCCTACCATGTATTCTTATTCTTTTTTGGCGTAAAAAAATACATGAAAATCGATCAAAATCTTACTTTCACCTGAAAATTGCACTAAAGGAGTCTCTTCACCTACTAGCCTAATCAAATGTTCGAATGTAAAACTTTCATTAACATACACTCAAATGACTAGCGATTACCAGTCAGTCATATGTACATGTAAATATATATAGTTTAAGCAAGTCTTCCTAGTCCACTACATAACATTCACAACGGTGATACATAACCGTATGATGTCAACATTAGGCAACTCAGTTTTTTCTGTATTTGATTGCAAATAAAAAATGTCTCTGTGTAAAGAAAGAATCACACGCAGAAAAAAAGTGATTAATGAAAGTCAGTACAGTAATTTGGAGAAAGAATGATGCAAAAGCGTTTTCTGATATAAAGCATAAAAGACAAGTTTAACACATTTTTTAAATCTTCACATTAAATCGTAATCACTTAATCATTCGTTTATTGTTTTTTAGTAAATAAGTTATTTTCTAATTTCAAACAAAATAGTGATTGATTAAAAAAAAATAATGAAACATTTTCTTCATCTTAGTATTATTCAGACTTATTCATGAGAAGTTAATAGAACTATTATTTGCATATATCGTCATTTTTTTTAAAATAATTTCTTTGAGTTATATTTTTTAGACGCAATAAAAAAATTTAATTTAAAGAACCCGAGATCTCACACACTTGAGGTATTGACATTAGCGAAAAACCACAACCTATGAACGTACAAGTACTTATTTTAAAACATTATGGCATCAAAAAAAAGATTGTAAGGTGCTTATATCAAAGGCTCATTGCAAAGAGAATACCTAAAACTACAAGCTTGTATTTTTTTTAGTCAAAGTAATCACCTTGCAAAAAAAACGTGCAACTAAGTGTCGTGTAAGTGACTCTACTCATAAGGCTCGTGTTAAATTTTCAAAGTTTGATATTGATTTATTGCAACTTTTGGATGGTAATCAGTGCTGAAATTACAAATTCAGATTCATGTTGATGACCTTGTTTGTGGAAATTTAAATTGTAAAGACTGTAAGTCATTTCTTTTTAAAGTGGAGAGTCTCCTTAAACTCTCGCTGTCTGATCTATAAAACAAGATTAGACATGTTCTTTTATTAAAGTAATTATTTTAAATCCAATACCTTGTACATCCGTATATATATATATATATCTTTCTATATTATATAGTTAACTCAGTGGGGCATTCCACGAAAACCCCCCATTTGCCCCCCACTGCCCCCCCCATCAACCCCCCACAAAATAAGGTAAAAATCCGTTATTTTCTTGCTTATTTTGACATTCCGTAGTTTTTCTTAAAACCCCCCACAGCCCCCCACCGATCACCATGCATTTTTTCATAGCCCCCCACCGCTCCTCCATAAAATATTATATGTATAGTATAGAAGTATGGTATAAGTTTTTATTCGAGCCAGGGGGTTCAACCACGTATAGCTTCATGGGATAGTTACAACGTATATTTTAATATTTAATCAAACAGTTACAGATTAGTGCATAATACTGTAATCAGCTAAACTTAAATACAATTAATTGTATTTCAATTTATTGGATCCCTTAGTTTCTTTGTAAGCATAAAGTTTTTGGTGGGCTGACTTTTTTGTTAGCATTTTGTAACGTTGCATTTTGCCAGCCCTGTCAATGTATTAAAGTCTATTACCACATTTCTACCAAATCACATAGAAATATTGTGTAGTATTTTTTCTCAAAACATACCACATCCCCCTACCTACCCGCTATGGCCCTCCCACCGACCCCCAAGAATTTTTTCATGGCATAATTATCATATCATCATCACTTATATAGTCCATTAATACACAATTCTTCTTTTTATGTACATAAACTTAAGTTGAATTTAGAGTGTCCTTAATATAAACAATAGAAGTTTTACATCACTTTATGAGTCATCTTATAAAGCCTGATTAAACCACGAAGACTTACGTCCATTTCCATTCTGTTTTAAATTAATGCTGAAATCGGTACAATAGATAAACACGATATACATTCATGATATATATTATTAATTAATAAATTTTACCTTTACATAAAAAAATAATAATTCAATCATGTTACGAATATTAAGGACATTATTATATTCAAAAATTTCTTTCCAAACTACATTTTCAATCTCTAAACTGTTTTCTCTTTCGACTTGAACAAAAATTCCATTTTTATTTTTTTATCTTGATAAAGCCACGTATAACTAACCATGAGAAAATGAAGGTTTTTTTAAGTATAATTCCACATAATCAAAACTTTGACCTTAAGACTTATTTAATGTGATAGCAAATGCTACAACTGATGGGAATTGTCTTCTATATAAAATAAAAGGTAATGATGAAGTATTTCCAGTATTTAGTGTAATTCTTGAAATGAAAGTTTTATTACCAATTTTTTCTCCCGTTACTATTTTGCCTTTTACGTTATACTTCAGTAATTTAGGAACTCGCAATCGTGTACCGTTACATAATCCGTCTGATATACTCAAATTTCGAATTAACATTACTATTGTACCTATTTTAAATTTAAGTTCATGAGGTGGCAAGCCTTCACGAATGATGTTTAACATTTGTACGGGAAAATTTATATAAAAATTATCATCTGATTTATCATCACCTTTATATGTTGCACTATCGATGCTGCAGTAAGTTTTAGTTTCTCCATGTTATTTACTTCAAATCTAATTGTTTAAAAAAAAAGTATATTTATTATATGAAGTTAGTATCATGTTACTGTCAAAACAGTTACTGTAATTACCAAATATTTTGGTACAGACATTATCTGTTATCCAGGATTTAGGAATGTTAAATGTTTTTATGTCCCCTTCTCCAATTCTTAACAATAACTTTGAAATTTCGTTATTAATAGAACGGATATTATTTTGTAATCTTAAAATTTTGAAGAAGTTTCATAAAAATGATGATTTAATAGTTTCTTCTATTATTATAGTTCTATTACCGTTTTTTATAACTGGAAGGAATTGTCTATTTTTTTTTATTCTGTTGGCTCCTTCTCTCCCTT